>NW_022983908.1:0-239388 GCF_010724455.1 Aspergillus lentulus | reverse complement strand
AAAAAAAAAAAAAAAAAAAAAAAAAAAAAAAAAAAATTGGATGGCACCCACCTGTCCTTCGAGTGGGTTTTCATCAGACACGCCAGTCAAAAGAAGCTCAACAGAGCTTAAGGGGGCGCCAAAATGGCTCGGTCCCGTGAAGCGTCGGTAATCAAAGACGTTGGTCTGGGAGACAGCACCTGCCACGCCCGCGCCAGTCAGAGCGTACACAACGCGAGCACCTAGGAAGATTTTAAGGTCTGCCAATTGAGCTGATGTCAGGCGCGCAGCCGGGTCGGCATCAGCCCGATGGGAGACGCATAACAGGCGGAGCCTTTCGAGGGAGAGTTCAGCGGTCGGTGCGATACTAGCAACCTGACTTAGTAGGCCACGAGAAGGCATGATTCCGGCATCCAGTTTGCGCAGCTGAGACCAGCGGACGATCGACGTCAGGACGCCGGCTTGGGGTTCCATGTGTCTGGCATGATACTCGGACATGGTGCGGGAAGAAGCAACAATGACGGTAGGTGACACTCCAACAGTAGCCAAGGCAAAATCAACGCCCTCGCCAGCAACAGAGTTGAGAGCGATAGAAGAGTTCGAGAAAAGTGCACTCATGATTTGGCACAGTGGGTATGAACGCGAGAGAGAGTCGATCGAAAGGACCAGGTCGTCGGGGTTGAACCGCTGATTCCGAGGCAAGGAGAATGTCAATCCCGCGATTCCGGCTGCAAGATTCTGGTGGGAGTTAGCGGTGATTGTAAGGGAAAAAGCTCAGTCGAGAAAACTAACCTCTGGCTGGAATTCGATGAAATCGCCCACTTGAGACTTGGTCGGCCATACAGTGGTCACAGACGGCGCAGGAGTGTCGGGGTCCCAACTGGGAACGTCTAAGCCGGTCAGGTCCTTCTTTTCCTCAACCAACTCATGCCATACGGCTACCTCCAAGCTTCCTTGAACATCTCCAGGCACTTGATTCCAGTCCATGTGCTGGCTTCCAATCTTAGCGACCCAAATGACCTGAGAGAGTTGCTTGTTGTTCTTGGCCACCAGGGACAAGTCCAGTGCACCGGCCTCGGCAATTAAAGCATCTGCCTGCGACTTTTCCAGGTGGGCAGAGAGGACTTGAGGTTCGAGGTTGTGAGGGATAATAATAGTCTTGAAGCCATAGAAGGCACCAGCTAGGTGTCATCAAGTCAGCTCGATGCATACTTGGAATAAGAAGCGAAGGGCCCGAACCGAAAATGGAAGCCAGGAGCTCAACAGAATCTGTCAAACACACAGCAACCGATTTGACGCCAGATTCCTGCAGACGATGGCCGATGACATTGATTTCCTGTGTGACTTGGTCCAAAGAATGCTCGACGGCTTTCTTTCCAAGCACCGTGTAGATCTTTCCTTGTTTCCCAGAGACTACACCATTCTCTGACACTGCACCACGCACAGCAACCTTCCAGATATCACGGAGGTCACCTCTTCTTCCACCCGTCCATCTTGGTGCACCAGGGTCCTTGATGTTGAGTCCGGATCTGAGTGGGTATCCGTGCGGAGTCTCTAGGCTTCTATACGCCGCTGATTCTCCGGGTTGACGTACGGGGAAAGCTGTCGACTGACGAGCAAGTAAGAAAGGATGAATGTCGGCATCTTTCGATGTAACAAAAGAGTACACGGTGAGGGCAATAAGAGCGCCTGCGATCAAAGTTGTGTAAATATCCCAGTCAGCCAGAATATCAGTGGCCAAGGCATCCAGTCTCGCCAAGGCTGACGATTCCGAGGCCATTATGTGAAGTCCTTGAATTCAGAGACTGGTCTATCAAACCAAGAGCTACAAATTTACTTGGAGATTGGTTTCGAGACGTCGTAGTCCCATTCGGAGATAGATGAACGAAATGACGTGAGGGGGATTCAGTTATGGTTATGGAGGTGTTCAAGATGTGGGGAACGGACCGAGAGCCGCGTCTAGCTACGGAGGTTAGCTGAAAACTTCGCGGCACCGGCGTCTGTTGCCTGTGACCACTAAGCGGCCATTCTTGCTATTCTTATGGAGTGTCGCGTCAAAACAATACTCACACACTTCCGACCAGCGCATCTTAAGTCGCAATCACCTGTTGCCATATTGGCAGTGATGGTTCAGGTCGACCTTTGAGACGCCTGCACGACAACACGCAAATGTACACATGAATCAAGTCCAAATCGCTGGGTTGATTCAAAGGTAAGTTTTAACGCACACACTGATCTCTTTTTTCTTCAAGGTGAGTCCCTTGTAGTAGTCCTGGCGATCATAATCCTTGTTTTCTGACTTCAGCTAGCCGGCATTTCTATCTGTTTTCTGGCAAATATCAATGGCGTCCCAATCCGCTCCATCTACACCCAGGGCCGTATCGGTGCTTGCCCCTGTCCCCGATGCCTCACGGACGCCTGGAAAATGGCGCCATCCTCGTCTCAATGAAGTTGTAAGGCGACAGAATGCTGGAACATTCGGAGATCGCAATATTCGAAAGCTTGTTTGGAATGGGGCCACCTTGCTTGCGACCTGGGTATTCGGAAACACGGTTAAATCATAGTGAGCGATAGCCATGTTGGTTCGAGGATAATTGCAGTTCGATCTTTCTGACCAAGATCCCGCAGTTCGCTTCGTCTACAGAACTTGGGCCAGTACCCCGCTTATCCGGACCTCGCGCTGCACGTCGTACAGCTCATTCTTGCGTTGAACATCCTGGTTGCATTATACCCTTTGTTCCGACCGAAAGATGACCTCTCCGATATCCCTCTCACTCCTACACAACGTTCTCTCCTCGGACTCGATCCGTCCGCGACTCCACCGCTTACACCGGGGACTACGTACATTACACCACCGAGGTATCGACTGTCCGCCTCGAGAACAGCGACTCCAGCGAGCAAAGGTGCATCGTCGCCCCTATCCGGTAGTGCTGGTCTTTCAGGACGTAGACTTTCGTCGGGCGCATCATTTTCGCCATCGACAAGCCCGCTACTGTACAAAGCCGTTTCGAATGGCGGCAAAGAGAGCGGGCGACGGCCAAGCTTCGGGTCTTCTTCGACATTCAGTCGCAGCTCGCTTTTCGGGGAGTCTAGCATAGGGCCGGCGAGTCCTTCGCCTGTAGGGGGCAAGCGCGCGAACCTGGGGTTGAGCAACAAATGGTTGTATGAAAGAAGTAGGCGGCTCTCTGCGAGTAACGGGAGTCTATAATTCGGGCTGATCGGCGTCGGCGCAATTACGAATGGAAGGGATCGTGTACATCGAGTTTATTAGATTGAGCGTTAATTTCACAAATTGCATAGGGATTGATCGTACTTAAATTGCTCTGTTCCTTCAACAAAACATATAATAAACTCAGGTAGCGTGGTCGGCGGATTGATTTAAACTCTTAATTGTGGCTCTTTGCTCAAACTCCGTCATGGCCGAGCTCCGTCTCCGTTGGTCCAAGAGGTAACTTCCCGCTGTGACGGGACCAGCGAACCACAACACCAACATACAATCAGCTTGCACACTTTGCACTTCCATTTAGCGATATATATCAGAAGGACGTCCGTGAAAGCGCTTGCATTCTGTATATTGATTCTTCTTCTTTTCCCCTGAACACCCTATGAAGTTATAATACCATCAACCCGCGCCGGTGTCGCTTCGCTATGGGAGCCTCGGAGTCGAAGTTGGTCTTCAAGCAGGGAATCTTCCGTCTGTCGGAGGAGAAGGACATTCCTGCTGATGATCCTTACTGGTCCAGAGTTTGTCTCTCTTGTCATGAGATCTCATCTGATCTCTCGTGGCCATCTACTCGCTAACTGCTTCGGTGTAGTTCTGGGAGCTCCCAGAGTCGACAGAAGATGTATTCAGCTTATTCACCCCCGCAGATATACGACGGACGCGCGACCATGCAGTACCTAATTTGGAGACACTATTGCTTTCAATAACCTCTCGTCTTACCTTTCTGAAGAATCATCCGTCTTTTCCAGATCCCGACCTCGCTCCCGAGAGAGACCTTCTCAACTGTATCCGCATACTCACGCGCATCCTTCCCTTCATCTACGAGGCTGAGCACCTAGAAGAATGGGAGGAGAAATTCTTTTGGGGTCGACGGAAGAAGAATACTAGAGGAGCTCGACCGGGGGCAGAAGTCCTATTTGATGAAGCGCAGGCTGAAGGACGCCAGGAGGAGACGTTGCCTGGGACTAATGAATACGAAGATGTGAAGCCCTTGGCCGAGGAATTGATTGACAACCTGTTGGATCTTTTATTCTATACGGACTTTACGATCCCAAAGCTCCCAACGGCTAAGGGTAAGATATCATACTCGATATGGCAAAGTGGTGTCGGCTGCAATACTTCGATGGGCTCCAGCAAAGAGCTCGAAAGCAACCGGTGCGAGATTTTGCGACTATTGCTTACATTGACTGGAAAGGCAATGTACATGCCGCTCAGTAAGATTCTTTGTCCTCGATATGGGACGCAACGCTGACGACGCTGCAGGTCTCCTACCTGTTCAGGGTGTTAAGGCCATTACCTACATTGCAACCTGCCCTGACAAGCAAGTTGTCCTCACATTGCTGTGCTCATTGCTAAATACTGTATGTACAGTGCTGTATGGTTTTGACTTTTGCCTCCTACTAACCACGGTCTCACGCAGTCTATCAAGTACAATCCTGCGTCATGGAGGGTTCCATATGACCATGTGGTCTGGAAAGACTCCAAGCAGATCTTGGTTATATACTGTCTACAATTTCTTCTTGTTCTCCTCCTATATCCTATCCCAGAGGACGGTCGTGGGACACCGCCGAAGAACTATTATCGCCATTACTTCGGTCGGCTGCACCGACCGCAAGACTTTCAATTCCTTGTCGATGGCATGACCAGAATCCTGAACCAACCTGTGGGTCTGCATTCCCCAATCGGATGTGCTTAGTTCTGATGAAGTGGCAGATGCAAGTCACGAATTCTTACCTTCCCGGCAGCCAGAAGTCTATCAAATGGGCTCCAGAAATGCTCATTTTGTTCTGGGAGGCCCTTCAGTGCAACAAGCGATTCAGGTCATTCATCATTGACTCAAGTCGCTCCCATGACTTTGCCATTCTCTGTATCTTTTACGCTATCGAATACAAATCTGACGCATCCAAGCAAGGCGTTGTGAGAATGTGCATCTTTATTTTACAGACTATGAGTGTCGAACGGAATTTTGGAAAAAGTCTCAACATGAAATTTGAGGCTCAGGAGACGTTACCTCAGAACATTCGTATTCCGGGCTTCAAGGGTACCTATGGTGACTACCTGGTTATGGTCTGTCTTTCGCCGAATTCGTCATGCGAAACCGTACTAAATGTGGTTTAGTCCATCCATACTCTGCTTACCGCAAGCAAAGGCAAGCTGAATGCTGTCTATCCAGCACTCTTAGCGATCATCAACAACGTGGCTCCTTACCTAGAACATCTCTCACCAGCCACATGCTCCAGGCTTCTGCAGCTCTTCTCCTCGATGTCCGCTCCCAGTTTCCTCCTAGCTAACGAAACGAACCATGTCCTCCTAGCCTCAGTGCTTGAATCCATAAACTCGATACTTGAACACAAATTCACCAGTAAGTGTCGCTATGTCTTCACTTTCGTAGCGGCTTGGCTCGCTGACTGACTATCGCAGAAAACCCGTTCCTAGTATACGCTATTCTAAAATACAGGAAACGTTTTGAAGCTGTCCGAGCCTTCACTCTCGAAAGTGGACAGCAAGAGATTGAACGGCAAAATGAAAGGAGGAAAGCTGAAGCTGCATCTCGCGACTCTTCCTCTAGCCCTACCCTGTCGCAGGCTGAAGAGGATCCTCATGTGTCGTCAGGAACACGCTCGCCTTTGACCCGTATTCCCGAAGAGAATAGCCCTTTCGCTATTGGCGGTGACGAATCGGATGACCAACATGACGGGCAAGACACGCCGTCGCAGTCTTCTCCCTCCGCGCAAAACTCAAGAAGGCCGTCGACATCATCAGCTATCGATGAAAGTGTCCCTCTACAACTGCGGGGAATGTCTGAGAAAGCCAGAGGTAAGATGCCTGCTGGGCAGCCATCGTTCTCCCGGCAGAACAGCATCACCAGTCAAAGTAGCATGTCCGCCATGTTCTCCACTTCCAGCGGTTTTACGCCGACTGTTGCTTGGGTAAGTGTCTCTCGACGATGTGCGTGTAGTTTATGTCTATTGTTCTAACAATCCCGCGTTTAGTTGGAGTCATGGCTACCAGAGCTTCCTCTTCACACTATCCTCACTATCATTTCGGCCATTGCTCCCCACATCCCGGATTCGGCTTTCCAGGCCGCATCGAGCCCGGAAGCTCGCACTTTAATTGCGAATCTTCCCTCCTTTGCAGAAGAGCCCACAATTCAAGGGCTACTATCAGAGCCTTCGCCTGTACGGGTACATTCTTTTGAATGGTCAGCCCTGTCCTTGGGTTGGTATGAGTCTTTGCTTTGGGGTTTCATCTTCTCCAGTGAGATGGTAGTTGGCACAGCATCTGGAGCTACGCCCGGCACTGTTGGCGTGTGGAACGGAACAGGAATCAAACTCTTCAGGGTCCAGGAGGCGGCCGCGCAAGGTCCAAGTTTGCTCGCTCCGAAAGGCGCAGTCGACGCTGTTGGAAGCAACTTGGTGCAGCGCATCGGGAATTTGAGTCTCAGGCGCAGTAGTACACAGGACTCCCAGAGCGGCTCAAGACCACCATCTGTTCGAGAAGTATAGAGCGTCTGGGCCCTTTAGTTATTTCCTTCTCCCAAGCAGCTGGCAGTGTTCGTGATATGTGATGTTATTTTCAGACGCATAGGCTTTCAAAGCTTCACATTCGGATCATCTGGCGCTCTGGAAATTGTAGATTGTCAGTCATGCTGGCTGCTGTATAGTTTATCAACCATGGTTAATCCATGATTGTTCTACGACGGTTAGCCAATTAACTGGTCTCATCTGATGGCGTGAACGAGAACTCATGTCCAGGTAGGGGAATTTGTCTTACATTTTATTTAAGATAAAACCCCTCTGCTTCCGCATTGTACCTGTGTTGGCTGATGAACATGGCTGTGGTGAGATTGTACTCCACGTGAGACAGGGATTGGCTCCAAGCCCTGCCTCGCTCGGCATCGAAACTTGGCATTGGGGGGGGATCTTCTCGATCATCACATCCCATGTTGAAATATAATCGCGTTCTAGCCTCGTAGAGATTGTTCCTGTCTTAGAACTCTCATCCGACAAAGTATATTTCCCTGGTGCTCGCAAAGGAAAATGACTGTACTACCACGCTCGCTGCTTGTCACGGCATCCGCCGTCATCCTCTCATTGCCGAATATCGTATTTGGGCTTCCGACAGGCCTTCAGAACGTCCTCGATAATACCCATAGAAGTCAAGAGTACGGATATCCTACAGATTTTACCAGGGGCATTGTACCTGTGAGTTCTCAGTCATTGTCTCCATGCACTTGTTGGATGAATTGAGCTGATTGGGATGTGATTTACTTTGGCATAAGATTCCAGTTCATTCTCACAAGTAAGTCAAGACGTGATTTGATCAATCTTTAAGAATGGTTCTAATTCTCTGGGCAGCGACTACTGGAGAGATGTACCTTTCTACACTGGTAAAGCAGCATTTCGATCACCTCACATTGTATGCATGGCTTTTGTCTGACCCCTTTCAAGCTCTCTCACAAGGATGCATCTCAACGGAAGCAGATGTCTGGCTGTACAACGGTACACTCTATGTAAGTACAAAGTCATCAAGTGATAGATGTCTTCCTTCTAACATCGAGCGGGTCGGTCATGATACGTCTTCTCTAACAGAAGAGAGAACCCTGGAATCATTGTACATTAATCCAATCCTCGATGTTCTCAAACGCCAGAATCCTCGATCGCGTTTTGTGACGTCTCCCACCCACAAGTAAGCTAGCTCATTGCGTCTGGCGTACACAGAACTGATATTCTTGATCAGTGGCGTGTTCGATACTTCAGTGTCCCAAACGCTTTACTTGTTCATTGATGCAAAGACCAATGGGCATGAGACCTTCAAGGCTGTGATTGATGCCTTGGAACCACTGCGTGAACATGGTTATTTGACAGCTCTGAAGAACAACAAGACCATCACCAACGGGCCCATTACCGTGATCGGCACAGGCAACACGCCCTATGATATGGTTGCGCCTGTCGCAAACCGGGACTACTTTTTTGATGCTCACCTCGAGTCCTTGAACGAGCCCGAGAATGCCGGTATCACAGACCTGATCTCTCCCATCGCGTCTACAAGCTTTGCGGATGCCATCGGCCCGGTTTCGGAGGGTGATTCTGAAGCGATATTGACAGAGAAGCAGCTCAGCACTCTGCGCTCGCAAATCGCGACCGCAAAGGAAAGGGGCATTGGAGCCAGATACTGGGAGACGCCCAGCTATCCCATCAGGACCCGTAATGCGGTCTGGAGAGCTCTGCTTAAGGAGGGTGTTGCGCTCCTGAATGCCGATGACCTCGAGGCTGCGGCCAGTTATTTCTGAACATTATCATGAGCTTTAAACTGTCAATAACTCCACCACCATTTATGTCTGGCTGCATTTGGCGTAATTGCATTTTGCTCACCGATCATTGTTTTGTCATGAATAGAGTGAGCCTTCCAAAGATGCACTAATTGGAATTAACCATTACACGGTAATAATAAACACTTAATACAATATGATTCGGAGACACCACGTCGTTTGTAGAATTCACACATTCTTCCTTTGCCAGCCAGAGGTCCAAGAGAAAAGCCACGTGACGCGCCCGTGTGTTGGAACGCGTCTGACGCTTTGATTGAGCACACTCGGCTATCTCTACTCTTTGAAATACCTCAACCTAATAAGAGCTTCTGACGGCTCAAATGTCGAAAGTTGATGTCGAACTGGGAGATTTCTTGGCCAAGGTGCTCCCCACGGGGGTAAAGGTGACGATCCGCCATATCTCATCGGCCCCGAGCCCTTGTGCGGCTCTCTTCGCAGCTCCACCAGGCGAAGAACCCGAGTCGACCTTTTGCGAGAATCATTTCCTCGCAGTCTCCATTAGTCCCGATGAAAATGAGGAGTCGGAAGTGATCGTCTTTGGGATCGAAGTGCTGGTGTACGGCACCGCGCATCTGACAACCATTTTCGTCTCCAAGGCCGATTCAACTGGCTACCTGCATCTGCTGAAGAATGCGCCCAAGGTCTCACTGCTCAGACTTATCTCGAATGCATTTCTATCATTTCTTGTGCAGACCCGTCAACGGCCAGGTGTCCGGTTGATGGTGTCGTTGTTTGCCCGGGCCCAGAATCAGTACTTGTTTCCTGGGAGCATCGAGAACCCTGAAAAGCATGTCTTGGATGATCGCCGGTTGATCAAATGGTGGTGTCGTGTCATTGATCCTATTCTGCGAGAATATGAGCCTGAGACAGGTTCTCATGAAAAGGCACTGCATGATCAAACTAAGGAGTCGGCGAAGAGTTCAGCAACAGCGTTTCTGATCGTTCCAGGATGCGACAAGTTCGAGACCCGGGGCTTCTTCCCAATAACAGCGAGGTCTGATGACAAGGACCGGCCCAGATGGTTAAATAGCTACCCTCTCCATCAGCTCTGTGATAATCCCAACGCTCCGCCACGGTGTCTCGTTCCTCGCTTCCCAGATGACCCCAAGACACGCTTTCTGATCGACTTGGACGATGAATTACCAGAGTCGACGGGAGCTGAAGGCTCCAAGGAGAACTCTGGTCATTGGCGAAGCGTAAAGTCTCTTGCACAGTTCTGGGAGATGATGTCGTTTCGACAGGAATGTTCAGCAGGCCGTTTAGTTGGGTTCTTATGGCTTGTCATTAATCCGCCAGGTCTTGTCAATTCGGTCCAGATGACGAGCTCTCGTGTTGCTTCTCGGGATGTCGAGAATGTTGTTTCTAAATCTGCAGAGACAACTCACGATGCGACCAAACAAAAGGATGAAGTAGCGTCTGCGTCTTCGTCTGCGTCTGCTCCATCGCAACCTCCCACAAGTGATCTCCAAACATCATCAATCACCCAAACCAGTGCCTCATCTTCCGACACCCATGCTACAGTACAGCAAGCTACGGGCCCCAGTGCGTTCTTTTGGCCAGACACAGGCCGAGGACACGCGGTCCTGAGTGAGGAAGACTACAAGGCGGCAATTAACTTCCTTATCGACCAAGACTTTGACACCAAACATAAAGCTATCGCCAGCACCAAGGCATGGGCCGAGAAAGTCGCCTCGCTCGCTGATCAGCTTTGGGTCGGTCAAAGGGTTGAGGGGAGAAATGCTACGACGGAGTTAAGTCAGAAACCTACGGACGCTGCAACTGTCATTAGCACAGTCTTTGTTCGAAAGCGCAAAACGGCGGATGAGAAGAGCGACAAGCCAGGGGAAGTAGGAGGTGCTCCAGGGGATTCTGAAGCGGCCAGCGCAACTCCCGTCCAGCCGAATCAGGCACCCAGCGTGAACGTGCTCAATGCCAACCTGGTTCGAAAGAAGAAGAAGACATAGGTCCGCAACACTGCGCTCTGCATGGAATGGCGATCTCGGAGTTTGGCGTATCTTTTTATCTCGAGCTGGGGCGACAGCTACATGGTTCGGGAAGGTATTGGTTGCTTTGGTGTCATTTAGAGCAGCGTATGGGATTCATACTTGGCAGGACTTGGTTATTACTGAAGGTGTTAAATCTCCATCTGTATCGATTTTGAGTCTAGAGTTCTATTGCAAACGAATAAAGGTAAAATAATGCAAACAACCCGCCTTTTCTTTTCTGAATAGACCTGTGAAGTAATCATTCAGCTTATGCTCTAAGACAATGTGATTATTTCGCTGCCTGAATTGGGGCTATGAGCTGGTGCGTTTGTTTTCCAAGTGTCTTCTCCGCTGTCTAGTCATAGTGCATCCGAGTGGAATATTGACCCAATTAGTCCAGATTAGTGACACGACTATGCAAACATGTCTCTCCCATGGGACCATGACGATGTAATCCTATAGCTTGGCGGTACTGTTGTCAATCAGACGATGAGCACGATCGATGCCATCCTAGTGCTTCCGGCAATGACCACTTTCGCTTCTGTCGAATTTCTCCACCGCCCGTCTCCAGTAGAATGTCCTCTCTGAACCTCTGCGTCCCCGCTCTGTCGTCTCTCTGTCGTCGTCTTTGCCCATGCTAGAGCTTCAATCGCATTTGAGCCGCTTGAATGTCGGATTGGCCGTCGGACATGGCGAACTCGCGTGGTCGACTGCAGTGGGTTGGGTGTGCTTGATCTGGTATACGATCGTGTTCGCCGTGTGTCTGCTGGGATACTTTCAAATGTATTTGTTTATCAATTACCTCCTGAGACCTGAACTAATGTGTGGTACGTGGGAACAGATGGATGCACTTTTCGCGCAGACCTCGGAAATCCCATGCAGCCTCGTCCTCCAACGCCCCTCACGTCACCGCGATTCGGCCCATCAAAGGCCTTGAGCCATATCTCTACGACTGCCTGGCTGCGACTTTCTATCAAGACTATCCCCGTGACAAACTGACCGTCTACTTTTGCGTCTCGTCCCGAGCAGATCCCGCGTATCCAACCCTGCAGAAACTTCTGTCAGATTTCCCGCACGCCGACGCGCACATCTACATCGAAGAAGAGGATCCGTTACTACAGCCTAACAATGCAGCCAACTACAATCTGGGGCCGAATCCGAAGATTCGCAATATGAGCCGTGCCTACCGAGAGGCGAAGGGTGATATCGTATGGATCCTGGACTGCAACGTGTGGGTGGGACGGGGAGTTTGTGGGCGGATGGTGGACAGACTATGTGGGTTTGGGGACACCCCGGGCAGGAAGTACAAGTTTGTGCACCACTTGCCCATTGCGGTGGATGTGACGGGGACTAGCGGTTTGAGGGAGGAGCGGCAGGCCCTTCTTCAAGCGTGCCCCCAAGGCGATTCTGCTTCCGAGAGGCGCGACGCTTTTGCCATGATTGAACAACAGCACCGAGAAGTTGGCTGGCTTGCGACAGGAGGCGGTCGGTTAGAGGAGTTGTTTCTGGCGTCCTCGCATGCGAAGATGTATACTGCCATCAACACGGTCCTCATTGCGCCGTGCATTGTTGGGAAATCCAACATGTTTCGCCGGTCTCATTTGGACTATTTGACGAAACCATCCCCGACAGACCTGCAGCCACGCCGTCCCGGTATTGATTATTTCTCTGACAATATCTGTGAGGACCATTTGATTGGCGATCTGCTTTGGAAAAAGCAGATACGCGAAGAGAAGGAATTGGGCGAAAGCTGGGGCAAACATGGCATGGTCTTTGGAGACCTTGCCATCCAGCCTGTGGCGAGCATGAGTGTCCGGGGCTATATGGCACGTCGGGTCCGGTGGCTGCGCGTACGCAAGTTCACCGTCCTTCTTGCGACTCTAGTTGAGCCAGGCACGGAATCGATCCTATGTTCTCTGTACGGGGCATGGGGTGTCACCACCTCTCTTGCTCAATTCCTGCAGCGCAAAGGATTGGGGTTCGCAGGCCACATGACTTCGTGGACTGCGTTCTTCACAGTCTTTTCCCTGAGCATCGCTGCCTGGATATTGGTCGACTGGACATTGTACATCAAGTTACATTCCGCGAAGACTGTCGAGCTAAACGACGACACGCCCTACTTTGCACAGCCTCCCGCACGCCGAAGGACGAGGCGGCCGTTCTCCCACTGGTTTGCGGCATGGCTGGGCCGAGAGATGCTCGCTCTGCCCATCTGGATTTGGGCCTTCTACGGGGGAGTCACTGTTCAATGGCGTGACCGACGATTCCGGGTTGGACTTAATATGAAGGTCCGGGAAATCAGAGATGGAAAGGGCGTGCAGATGGAAGGTTCCTACTCCAGTCCAGCTTCGCGGGTATCTGCCACCCGTGTGAAAGGCAAGGCTCGAAGCGACTAATAGTACATTTCATGTTTACATGTCAATATAGATAGACCAGCGACGCTGAACATACGAACTAAATCTAGATGCATGGGAATGAACCTATCTTCGTTAAGGTGTCAACTCAGAACTTTTGTCTAATGGTATTCGTAACAAAATAATTATTTACTCGGAAGCACACAAAGCCAGGATGATCGTAATCATTTCTTCTCATCAACGTCCATCGCCTCCCCAGACCCTGACCCTGACCCTGACTCCTCAGCACCAACACCAGCACTAACGCTGAGCCCTCCCTCAAGATCACCAGCCTTATCCGAACTCAACAACCACTCCACAACCTGCCGACCCTTGGACATCTCCCCAGCCCCTTCCTCCTCGGCAGGCGCCTCCTTACCCTCCTCCTCAGTCGACCACGCGGTCCTCTCCGCCAGGAAAATCGCATCCAGCCCCGCATCATTCTTAACAGCGATATCCGCACCGGCCTCCACAAGCGCCTTCACACACTCCAGGTGCGTGTTTAGCGCAGCCCAGTGCAGCGGCGTATTTCCCGAGTGATTGCGATGATTAACCACAGCCGCGACCTGCTCCGCCGAGAGGGAAGCCTCGGACTGCGCGGTTAGAGTTGCCAGGAGATAGTTGAGAATTTCTGCATGCCATTTGTCAGTTGGGCCATTCATACAATCCAGTAGTCAGTCAACTCGAGTCAGGTTGAGTCAAACGTTAAAACGTACCAGCATTGCCATTCGCCGCAGGGAAATGAAGCAGGCAGGACCCCGTGCCGCCCTCGGCTTCGGGCTCGGCGTCGATGGCGGAGGCAATGATCCAGGACTCGGGGCAGTTGTGCTCTTTGCTTTGGGTGGCGAGGTCGGCCTTGAGGGTTTCCAGGTCGCCTGCGCGGGCGTCGTAGATGAGGTCGTCGATTGCCTCGAAGGAGAGCGCGACTGGGGTAGATGTGGATGTGGACATCTTGCGCTGTCTGTCCTTGGCTTCTAGCTTCTAGAATAAAATGTTTCTGATGTTTTTATGCTCTATCTGATTTCAGATGCAGCCCAATAGTGCAGTGATTTGGTATCTGTAACTTGGTTAGTTACTGACATAACGCTCTTTTTTTTCTTTTTTTCCATGCGTAAAGTGATTCTACCGATGGCAGCCGGATGAGAAAATTTTTCAACAAACCATGCATAAACAATAGGTGGGTTAAAATCACAATTGAAAGTTGGAGATAGGGAGCAAAAAATAATAACCAACAGAAATCATCTTTTCACATCAACAGGTACAATCCGTAGGATACAGTCATGCCCCTCCATCACGATCGTGCTTGATATATATCGATAAGGCGCACTCGCAAAGTTGCTCTCTCAGAACAGCTACCACAAACAGACAAAATGCAAAGTTTACTAACCTTAGGATGAAATATTTCTATTTGAAAGGGTTATATACTTCGCGTTTGCTCAATATCCCGCCTGTATACTCGTTGATAGTCGCAAAAAGAAACTTCGATATCATAGCACGTGACCAACTGTGGGGAATCTTGGATGGCTCTACCTTATGGTGACTGCGGTGCAAGACTACGAATTTCTGGGTATGAAGAACTGAAGACCATTGTAGAAAAGGAAAAAGCGCTGCTTCTATGCTATGCAATCCCATATAGTACATCTGTCAAAACGCCCCCAACCCATGCACAGAATCAAAAGGTATCTCAAGGTATCTCAAAAAGTCTAGCAGCAGTAGTACGAAAGCAACAATACCCATTCCTCGCATCAATCGCGTAGCCACGCCCTCCGCTTTTCCTCTTTCTTCTCTCTTCTCTTTTCCTTGAACATCTTCAGTTCCTTCTTGGTGAGTTTTCTAGCACTGCGTTCTGCCCGGAGACTCCGCCCATCATGGGCATTGGCAGCCGCATCCACATCAAAGAACGCATTCATTTGCCGTCGCGATTTATTCTCATCGTTGTAGTTCTCCGGAGTCACCGTGGCAGGCTGCCACCGGCCCGTGAACCTGTTGAACGTACCAACAGCCTCGTAGGAGCCACTCGGATCCACCCCAGCACCTCCGAGGGTGGGCTCCTCGTGCTGCTGCGCGTAGGGCGCTGTGGGATCATAGTCACCATGGATCGCCGGATTGTAGCCGCCTACGACGGGGCTTTTCTCCTTTGCGCCTTCCGCGGCGTCGCCGAGACGCACGGGTGCTGATGCTGGTGCTAATGCCGGTGCTGATGGTGCATCCGGCACCCGTGGGTTCTCCCATTGCGAAATGCCCGTGAAGCGGTTGTAGAAGTAGTACGCTTGAGCAGCTGCATCCCAGACGGGCTCCCAGCCATCGTCCTCATCGGGAGGAGCCTCGTTGGGTAGCGGTGGTGGGAGTGGTTCGTCTGGTAATGGTGGCGCAGAAGCGTCCTCCTCTGGGGCATTTTCTCTATCATCATGAGGGCCTGTTGTGTTTTCTTCGGCATCTTGTGTTTTGCTCGGTGATGTGTCATCTTCCTCGTCCTTGTTCTGTGTTGGATGTCCTTCCTCATGTGTATCCCGTTCGCGAGTCTTCGATTCTTCCTGGTTGTCCACGGGCAGCTCGGATAAGCTGTCCGTGGCGCCTTTCTCTGTGCTGGGGGAACGGTCAAGTGGACTAGACGGAGGGTTCGTGGACATTTTGGAGTTAGCACTGCTTGAACAGTTGGAGAGTATGTCCAGATGCTTGTCAACAGAGATGCGGAGAGGCGTAGCAGAATTACTTGCGCATTACAGAGAGTCCGCAGCGGACGAATAACTCCGACAATCATCACTATACGCTAACCATATCTGGACTAGTTCATCTATCTTCTTCGACCAACCCTGAGGCATCAAGGCAACAAGGCAGGAAGGCAGGAAGGCAGGAGTCCATTGTCCCTAACTGTCTAGTATACTCGTGTGGAATCAACGGCGACGCTCTCACCGGTTAAAAGACATATGTAAATGATATTCTCATTTTCACTGCGGCTTATCCAGAATACTATAGTTCAGCTTTTCACTGATTCGCTCGCCGCAGGAACAGAGAATCGAGGCTACTTCGAACTCGACATTGGCAGTCTGCTAGCTTAACTCAAGACCAATGCAAGGCCAACGCGTCAAAGATGCAAGCATGACTTCTTTTATCAGACCGATAGAAAGTTCCATTAAAAAAGGTCTGTTGCTTGCTGGAATAGTCTCGAGCAAGAGCCGGCAACCAGAACGTGCAAGGCCCAGCAATGGGAAGAGCCTTCAGCATAGTCTAGGTTGATATCGAGCGCTTGATCTAAACTGACCTTCAGTAACCTCGATAGCCGAGAGATAGAACCATTTCTAAGCCGAAGGGCCTATGATTGAGACCACGGACTAGACAGTGACGGCAACAACCTGGGAGACCGCAGATGACTCGTTATGTTTGTTTGTGTCATCACAACTGGGCAGTCAGCAATCTGAAACTGAACCTCAGCATTCCATTGAGTGGAAATCTCATTAGAAATGTCTAGACTTTGAGTCAGATGTTAAGATTATTCGCCCAGTTCTCGGTATCGTTTGGATCTGCCTCGGTCAAGGGATGATCAATGAGATTAGAGTAGGAGGCAGGAATGTGACCGCTTAGATAGCCACTGTAGACACTTGGATAGGTCATTGCATCATACTAATAGTTTATCACCTAGAAACGATCATGAGGTCGATGAGACGTTAGTGATGCCGAGTGATAGTTTGCGCTGGTCTATGATGAGGTGACAGTGGAAGGGAACCAGTTTGTTGATACTATAGTCAAAATGATAGATTTTTCTGCCATAATAACATTCTGCGGTGAGATATATGAATCATTGACTTGTAGTATATTTCTGGACGAGTCTAGTGGGGAACTAGGTAGCAATAGACTGAGAGGACTTTAAGATGGACTTTGATATACTCTGCGGCTTGTCACTTCTCGGCCCTGTATAGACCAACGAAGCTCACAATAGCATTAAGGGTCAATATCGTAGCTCATATAGTACCATTACATTTGTTGTAGAATCTACATTTGTAACCCATAGCGCTCAATAACAGAAGGATAAACGAAAGTTCATACGTGTTGTGGGATGTTTCGCGGTGGATGTGGTCTAGATGTGGCACGGAGAAATATATATCTTAACCTACACAGACACAGTCTCAACACCCACCATTCATTTCAGCAGAAGGTACATCAAGAATAACAATGGAGTCCCTAAACCTGGTTCACTAAATACGGACTCCTATCGAATGCCCACGAGCATGGATTGAACGAATAACTGCGTGTGCGAAGGACCCATCTACTGCATATCGAAGTATACTGCAACTGGCACATCGGAACGAGACATTGTATAGAGACAAGCAGCATAGGCGAAACAGTACGACAACGAGCAAGCCGCTTTTTTACTCGAGATAATCATAATTGGAGAGCACACTTTCCTGTAGACCTCTTCGACGACTGGAGACTGGAGTACGGTTCACGGCTACACTGTCCAAATGCCTGCTCTACATGACTACAACTCATGATCAGGCCATGCGACCAGCTCACGTCCATCCACCACGAGGAGGCCTTTTATTATTTATTTTGAAAGATCCTCAATTGAGTAATGTGGAGCGCAGGGAGTGTTTCCCCGACAGCAACATGTGAGCTAGAGTGAAAACGGAAAGAGAACCAAAGTCGATTTCATCACGACTCAGCGACGAGCAACTGCGAACGGAGCGAGTTACATTCGGGAAGACAGGATTGCCTACTAGTGGAGCCATCTGGAAAAAGCACGCATCTACGTGCTCCATAGTTCCGATTGAAAGTCCCTTGCCTCGCTTGTTGCCAGGAACAAAGCAAAGGAGGAAATCAGCTTTCCCTTACCCACATGAGCCTGGCTAGAGCTCTCACCAAAGAAAGCACAAGAGAAAACCGGCTCGAGCACGCTCGGGAAATTTAATCTTGTTTATGACGAGGTAGAATGAGGCTGGACTGCTGGAGCCATGGGACAGGGTCAGCTACGTCGTAACCCTTGCGATGACTATACACTATCGACCAGTTGAACGAGACGGAAAGTCCCTTGCAGATCAACAACAAGACTTTGCAGGCCCTGCAAGCTTCTGCAACCTTGGATTAAATCAGCAGCACGCACGTTGGAACTATTGGCACCTGCATACCGAACGAGAGGCCCTTGAATACTCCGATCCCTAGTCGCTTAAGGGTTAGCCCTTCCCGTGCTATGCCAGCAGGTGCTCACTCTGTATTAAGTGAGAGTGGAGTCATACGGGATGCGCCACTGATAGAATGGCTGAAGCCGTAGGAATTGGCCATAATCGTGTGATATGGAGACTCAAGAAGAAGGCTGTTTTGAATGCGGTAAGCTTGCGATAGCTCCGCGGCAGGTAATGCAACCCAATGACCAAGCCGGCACAGGTGAGTTTACCGCTTGCATGTAAGATCGACGTAGTAGAACCAGGGGAATGAGACAGACGACGCGGACTATGCGGTCTCAGTCGATGCACGGCCGGTCCCCTGAACGAAGCGTGGCTCACGAGAGCGTGGTATGCTGGAAGCTGACTTGTTAGTTTAGATCAATCGAATGTTTTGCAGATCCATACCAACCGCTGGGGCAGAGAGCTCCAATCCAGGGCTGCGAGATTGCGATAACGCGGTTCTGACTCTGAAGGGACAAATCACGATGGATTCCTTGCATACCACATTCCACTCAGGGACTCAAGCTGGATAGCTACCATGACAGAGAGCTCAATCAAGGGCGGATACAACTAGCATCAACAGAGAGCCCGCTGCCTCCACCTGAGTCTATATAAAGATGTCTTCACTTCACCTGTGGCCATTCTCTTTCCTCTCCATCAACCATCACTCGTTGACAAGCCTTTCCTTCGAAGTACAATCTTCTCACTTTTTCTCAAACCCAAATTCACTCCGAGTCTTCACTCCCTTTTCAAACCCTACCGTCACAATGAAGTTCTCTTTGAGCGCTGCTGTCCTCGCTTTCGCCGTCTCCGTGGCCGCCCTTCCCCAGCACGATGCTAACGCTGCTGGCAATGGTGTTGGGAACAAGGGCAACGCCAACGTCCGCTTCCCCGTTCCTGACGACATCACCGTGAAGCAGGCTACCGAGAAGTGTGGTGACCAGGCTCAGCTCTCTTGCTGCAACAAGGCCACCTACGCCGGTGATGTCACCGACATCGACGAGGGTATCCTCGCTGGTACCCTCAAGAACCTCATCGGTGGTGGATCTGGCTCCGAGGGTCTCGGTCTCTTCAACCAGTGCTCCAAGCTGGACCTCCAGAGTACGTTAAGCTTCTCCAAACACTGGTCGCCCATACTGACATATTCTAGTCCCCATCATTGCTATTGCCGTCCAGGATCTGGTCAACCAGAAGTGCAAGCAGAACATTGCTTGCTGCCAGAACTCTCCCTCCGATGCCGTAAGTCTGCTTCTACAAATGGCTAGTTTCCTACTAACGTCCAACAGAGCGGCTCCCTCATTGGCCTGGGTCTTCCTTGCATTGCCCTCGGCTCTATCCTGTAAGCTACTCGTCGCTTCTGCTGTTGGCGCTCTCAGCCAGCGTTTGGAGATTCGATATGGCGGCTCGGGGTAGGGAGCAGGGTCCCGGGAATCTTCTGTTTGATAGATAGGGTACCTGTTGCTGAATTGTGTATCATTAATTGTGCTGTGGCACTCGGAGAAAGAAGATTGCACTGTTTTCCTCAATACTTTCTGCCTGTGGGCAACCAGCATTTATCGATGCTGGCTTTGTCATACATAATTTAATGCATAGAATTGCCTCTAACCTTTCCTGACAAATCTCTTCCTGACAGACAACTTAGTTTGTGCCATTGGCCAATTTGTCATGTCCATGTGCGCGTACATTTCCAGCATTCCTCTCCCACAGGAAGCGCGCCATACATTTCGCCAGCCATTCCACCGTAATCTTCCGTCCTATATACGACGCGTTGTATTTGGAATCCCCTTGATCACGTTCCATGTGAGTCACTTGATGACTAGAGACCTGTAGTCGCGCATTTTATTGGCATCCACCATGTGTGATTATTTCGAAGCTATAGATGACCCGGATACCGCCGAATGTCCTCAAATTCACTGAGCTAACAAGCTGCGAAGTCAGGCATTCCTAGCTAGCACAAATGATAGTGCAGCAGCATGCCCAGCAAATACAGGTCCATCCCCATTGTCAGTTACTCTGATGGACTTTGCACCCAACACTGAGATGAATAGGTCACAATTCTCTGACATACATTAAGAATATCGCATGAATAAAATCTCCTTCTTTGCCAGCAAGTATACAGGATTAAGTTATCGAAAGTATGTATATCAATCCATCGCCCCAGAAAAGAAAGACACGAAAACAAAAGGAGGAGGAAGAAGACGAAGAAGAAGACGAAGAAGAAGAAGACGAAGAAGAAGAAGAAGAAGAAGAAGAAGAAGAGAAGAAGAATCAAATATCCACAGACAAGATAACAGAGCCCCAAACCAGGCCCGCAGACGACCATAGAAACCCAGCCCCCACAACCGCAAAAACAGCCCGGAAGAACAAAGCAAGACTCCAAACTCCGTTACTCGCAAAAAAGAGGCCGAGGCCCCTTGGGGTTCACGCTGCTGTCATTGTCAATGCCGCCGTCGTTGACGCTCCATCTCCTGGCCGCAAGTCGGATGCTGGGGAGCATCGCTGCGCCCATCCGTCTCTCTTTCTTGTCGATGGGGGTCGGCTTCTCAAACTCTACGGTGGCGGTTACCGACGAGCTGAACGACGTCGACGACCGGCAGGATAAGGCTGTGGAGGGCCGTGGCCGGTGGGGTGATTTCGGTGGTAAGGGCCACTTCAGACTGTTGATGCGGAGGGTGCTGATGTTGTTGCTTGTGGTTGATTGCAGGAGGTTGATGATGTCGACCAGAGATTTTCTGGAGCTCTGGCGCCAGGTTGAGTTGCGTTTGGCGTCTCGTTCAGATGAGTTCCCCGTAGCGTCTTCGAATGGTGGTGTGTTGTCCCCGTCGTCGTCGCTTTCCTCGGGGATGTTCTCTATCATGCGGCTTTTGACCTCGGGGAGCTTTGCGGCTTTGGGGGGTGGCGCGGGAATAAGTGGTTCTTTTTGATTTTGATTGTGACGGCCGTGCGTTGCTGTCGGGGTATCGTTGAGGTCCATGTAGATAACTCTGACATTGCTGTCTTTTGCTGAGTCTGCGTCTGCGTCTGCGTCTGCATGTCTATGCTCGACAGACGAGACGAGAGGTCTCTGTTTCTCGTTCTCATTTTCGTTCTCCTGGAGCCCGTCATGGTCGTTCATGGGCTCCTCGGGGCAAATGGTCGTCTGCGAATCGACTGCTTCAACGATCCGAACCGACATCCTCGCTGAGGACTTGCTGGGGACGGTTCTTGAGGCCGCCGAAGAGGCTTGAGACGCTTCGCTCTCCGGCTGGACGTCATTATGCTCTTGAGCTGGGAATTTCAGCGGCTTCCGTCGCTGGATACAGGGGAAGATAGACGATATCAAGTCCATGCTTGCGATGGTGCCCGTTCGTGGACTCCCGGTACACTTTGTAAAAGTAAACTCCGAGTTTTTTTGGAACTGACAAGAGGATCAGATGTAGTTGAGCTACAGCTACGTCTACCGACATATATAGATGCATCTCGTCGCCTCTCATCGGTGACAACCATGTCAACAAACAAATTAACCTTCTGCCTGACACTTGAGACACTATCTCAGCTGATCCGTGGTTCCATCTATTTAATAGCTGATTACTCGAACAATTGGAGCCTTATGCTCGGTGTATAGAATAGTGCAAAGTAAGGAACAGAAACATGTTTGAAGTCTATGGCTTTATTTGCATGACTGAATTGAGCGCGACTCGATTAGAAGGCAATGGTCATATTACTGTATGGTTGATCTTAATTTTGTGAGTTTGCTGGCTCCTAATAGACACTTGATTAGTTAGGGCTATGTCATTACGGATGTGACTATGGAGATCGGGCTGAAACCCTTACTACTCCATTTGATCCAACACCTTAAAACACGACACTTGCTACACCATTCTGCCCACAAGGCACATTTACAGTTCAGATAGGCCTCATGCTCTTTGTTTACACGTTCTGAGAAAGTCACGTTCCCTTTTGAGATAAATGCGGGCAATTGTCCGCTCCGCTATGAGAGGGAGGCAAGGGATAAGCTCCGTGCTTTCTCAATTACATGTAAAGTTCCAGAAAAAATAGCCAAGAGTCCTTACATTCCGCAGGAAGAGGTTTAGCTAGACTGGATGAACAAGGAAAGACGCGGTTCAGTGCTCATCTCACTTATATTGGGGATCTACATTCCAGGTACCAATGACAAACATCCATGATCCAAGTATCCCAAGCGTGATTGCTGACGTACGAAACATTGCAAGAAAGCTAGATAGTCAAACCTCACAGCTTGCTTTGCCCTGCGGTTGCCGTGTACAACGACTTAGACCGATCAATGGCCTCGACGGCCTCTCTCTCAATCCGCTGCAGGAGGTCCGCGCACGTTGGGATGTCGTGAATCAGACCAATGACTTGACCCGCGGTCCATACCTGCGAATTGAACCATGTTAGTTTATGGAATCGCGGCGTAAAACAAGGGATCCCAGCGGGAAGGGGTTAAGAACTTACACCATAGTCAATGTCGCCGTTCAGGAACACCTCGCGGCCTCTCTTGCCGCTAACGAAGGGCGCAATCTCGGCAAACTCGCCTGTCTTGCTCTCCCTCTCGATCTTCAGCGCCTCGTCCGACACCTTGTTCTTAAACAGACGGGAGGTGTTCTTCCACCGTCTCAGAACCAGGTTGGTGTTGTTCTCGTCCGACGCCACAATGGCCTCCTTGACTTTCTGATGGATGGGCGCCTCAACAGTGCACATGAACCGAGTACCCATGTTGATACCTTCCGCACCGAGCGCCAGCGCCGCCGCAAGACCCTGTCCATCCGCGAACCCACCCGAGGCGATGAAGGGAACGTTGAGCTCCTGGCGCGCCCGGCTGAGAAGAATAAAGTTTGTGATGTCGTGCTCGCCGACGTGGCCGGCGCACTCGAAGCCGTCGATGGAGAGGAAATCCACGCCCAGCTTCACGGCGGACTTGGCGTGACGGATGGTCGTGCACTTGTGCAGGATGATCGTGTTGGCTTTCTTCAGCTGCGTAATCACGGGGCCGGGGTTATTGCCCGCTGTCTCGACAATCTTGACGCCTTCGTCGATGATCACTTGTGCATAGGCGGCGTAGTCGGGGGGCACGAGGGCTGGGAGGAGGGTCAGGTTCACGCCGAAAGGCTTCTTGGTCATGGTTCGGCATCGACGGATTTCCTTGCGGAGGTCTTCCGGGGTGGGTTGCGTGAGTGCAGTGAGCTTGGGAGAGTTAGCGGAGTTAGCGATTGTCTTTCAGACTCGATTGTCTCGAGTGCGTCGTAGACGTACAATTCCCAGACCACCTGCGTTGCTAACCGCCGCAGCGAGCTCTGCGTATCCAACCCATTGCATACCTCCCTGTACAACAGGGACTGTAAATCTGTCAGCAACCTGAGCCGCTCTCCACAATTCCAAGTCCATGCAACTCACCGGCGATGCCCAGTTTCCTCGTTAACGCAGTGTGGAAAGGCATCTTGTCGCGGAGACGAGCTAACAGAATGAAACACCACTATCAAGTTCTAAAAATGCGAGAATGATTGAATTCTTCTATGCCAAAATCTTCAAAGAATTTCTAGAAAACAGGAAAGAAGCAGCTATTAACATGAGTTGACCACTTCGCTATGCTGAGAAATCGGCTGTTGTGCTGACCACTGTGAACTGTGTAACCGCGGACCTCTTGGTGTGGGGAGGACGAGTTGCCGAGGTCGAAAGGTGTCGGCCTGCGGCTTGCGGCCAGCGATCCCTAATTCGGAGGTATCTCCAGATGGGCCGATGGTGTTTCGGACGTGGATTGTGGAGTAGACCCAGAGCCAGCTAATCTTGATCTTCCAAAAGAGACTTTATTCTGATGAGATGATCGAATAATGTTTTTTAGTACAACTCTGTACCCCGTAGTGTTGGTCTGTCTGGTGACTGAGTGGATCGCCTGAGCTCTCAGCATGTGATCCGGGGATTTTGTGTGGTGCATAAACTGTATAACCCTCTTCATTCAGCAGATACAAAACTATGAAGGATCTAATATTTCCGATGGCTTGGGTTGATGGCTATAAACTATCATCAAGGGTAGTTGTAGATATAGATATGGACCGAAAGAGTCTGCCAGACGGCGAACCAAGAACGCCCATTATAATGCATAGATACATCCGAAAGACTGTTTTATGACACATGCCCCCTCTATTTGGCGCCCATTTGACTGGCCAGCCAAGTCTCATGTAGCTTCTTCTGTCTCTCCCAGTCCTTGCGAAGCTTCTTCGCTCGGCTCTTCGTAATCTCCTCGCCTGCAGCATCACGAGTAGGGATACCCTCTTCATCCCAGGCGCTGTACTCGTTGGTCCGGAACAGCTCCAGGTGGCTCAGTTTGCCCTTCTCCAGTTTCTTGAGGGCTTCCTTCTCCTTGTTCTCCTTTTCAATCTGCTTCTGGCGCGCCCGCGCTGCCTTTTCCTCCCGCGCCTGGATCAGCTCTCGGGTAACAGGACGGACCAATGCGGGAAGGTTGTCTCGGTCTTCAAGGTAGATGCCGAGATCAAACAGGTCGATGTCGCGAACGCGATCGCAAAGTGCCAGGATCTCCTTGCCAAGCGACTCGGATTGCTGGATAGAAGACACTTTAGTGCGGAAGTTCGAAAGAAGTTCAGCATAAGGTTTTGCGGATTCAGTCAGGTCCTGCTCTGGCACTTCTCCCTTGTTCACAATCTCCGCAACAGTCTCCGCGGTAACTCCCTCCTTAGCCCGCGCGGCCTGGCGGAGCGAGTCACGCATGCTGGACAGCGGATACAGGAAAGGCTTGGCTTCTTCAGGCACATCAATACCTGTCCAGCCAATTTCCGTGCTGTCGGCGGTTGCCTTGCCATTCAAACCGAAGATATTAACCATCGAGGTCACCCACCGCGCGACAGCCTCGACATCCTTGGGGTTGAGTGTAGACTTGTCGGCGCCGTTGTACTTCGAGATTAGCTCTGAAATCGCCGACATCGCTCCCTGCGTATTGAAAGAGTCGCACAGATGATCGAAAGTAGCCTTCTTCGCGGCCTCCAGAGCGGCAGGGAGAGTGGTGTCGGAGCCCGACGTCTGGCCTGATAGCGTCGCAGGATCCTTCATCTTGATGAAGAAATTGTTGACTTTGTCCTCCCAAGAATTTCCAGCACTGACGAGTTCCTCTGTGATTTCAACGCCGTCCCTCCAACCCCCGAGCAAGAAGACAATTCTGAGACTGCGCGGTGTCCACTCCTTTCTCTCCAGTGCCTCGCGGATGGTTGTGAAGTTCTTAAGCGACTTCGACATCTTTGACCCTTGAATCGACAGATGACCCATATGCAGGAAATAGTTCACCCACTGATCAGTGTGTGAGTGGCCATGGGACCAATAAGCCTCACTCTGCGCCAACTCGTTGTCATGGTGAGGGAAAGCTAGATCAACACCTCCCGAGTGGATATCCATCTGCTTGCCAAGCTTAGCCGAAGCCATCGCAGAGCATTCAATGTGCCAGCCCGGCCTGCCCCGACCCCAGGAGCTCGTCCAGCTGGGCTCACCAGGCTTCGACGCCTTCCAAAGTGCAAAGTCAGAAGCTGAACGCTTCTCTGTTGTCTTCTTGGTCAATGCGCCTTCTCCCTCCGCGAGCAGCTTGTTATCGGACCGGCTCCAGGGCTCAAGCCGGGCATAGGGGTGTCCGGCATTCTCGAAAGCAGTAATATCGAAGTACACCGAACCGTCATCCGTAACGTAGCCGAACTTGTTCTCAACAATTTTCTCCACAAAGTCTGCAATCTCAGCACCATACTCGGTGACCCTAGTCAACTCATCGGGGTCAAGGACGTTGAGATCGCGCATATCCTTCATGAACCGCTCCTCGTACTTTTTCGTCAACTTCGTGAAAATGGAATGATCGTCCGCATTGATCGAGGACGCCTTGAGCGAATCCAGATATGGAAGGAGAAGGTCCTGAGCATTTGTGTAGAAGGACTCGGCGAAGCCCTTAGGGGCTGTAGCCTGGTCGAGGCCTTCCGCCTGCGCGATCACCTTCGCAGCTGATGCCACCGTCTTGATGTGCATCTTGACCTTTGCCTCGTCATCGCCCGCCTTCTCATTGCCGGGCAAGGGTCCTCCATTCAACACAGTCGCGTAGACCTTCTCCACCTCCTCTTGATACTGCGCCGGGGGTAGTTCGGGGTTCAGTAACGGGAGGTTCTTCTTCAAATAGGCAGTATATGCGTTTCGCGCAATGTCCAGGACTTCGGCGCCGATTGTAGGGTGCGCGAAGACGAACTCATTGAAGAGATGCTGCTGGCGCGCTCGGAGGATGATCTAGATGTCACTGCGTCAGCACATTGCTAAAAAGACCAATGGCACAGGTAAAGTCTTGCACACCTTGTCATCGACATCTGTGATATTCATGATAAACTTCACATCGAAATGAAAGTAGTCGCGCATTATACGCCGAATGATATCTGTGCTGACATAGTTCCTGGCATGGCCCAAATGCGCATCGTCATAGACAGTCGGCCCACAAGCATACCAGGTCACCTTCTTTCCTTCAGGGTCAATAGGAATGAATGGATTCTTCGACCGCGTCAACGAATTCCAAATCTTCAGAGGCGGTAAGCGAGATTTGGCCTCGGGATACTCTGTTGGTTGCCGCCATGGCGGCTGCTGGCGCGCGGTGGCCATTGATCTAGAAAAAATCAACAGAGGACAAAGGAGCGACAACCGGGCCTTTGAGGGATTTGCAAAAGAGGAGACCGAGAGTGAGATACGAGAGAAGGATATGGGCATCAAGGACAGAGGGAAGAAGAGGAAGATGGAGATCTGGGACGACCACCTTAAAACGAGGGGGAGGGGTTGAGCAATAATGTTTAACTACCTAACTGGGTGACTCATGGAGGCCTGGGAGCCTGAGGTTGGAATCCGAACGGATAAGTCTAAGTTACGTAGCCAATCGGAGCCCAGCAGGAACCAGCAGTTGCTCGCCCTGACATTTAGCCCTGAGCCCTAAGCCCTGAGTATAAGCTATTTCGGGTCTAGACCGCATCGGAGATTCTCCAAAGCTTGTCGCCGCTGTAGTACTAGGGGTTTAGAGATGGGTGACGGTTTTCTTGGATAGCTCGAGGATAGAGATATCTTGGGCTACATTCTCTCAACAACCTCTGGACCCCCTCCGCCGCTCCTCTGCGATTGCAGGCAGTCGCAATGGGCTCCCCGTTCCTCAACCACCGCCTTCGGTCCGAATTGGGCGACCTTGCTTTACTTCATCTCCGCAGAGACCAGACCATCCCGACTATCCTCAAACTAGAAGACGACGAAAATCAGGGTTACAAGGAGGGGAAAGTCACCAACACTCGTTTCGGGTCATTTCCGCACAGCACGCTTATCGATCAACCATGGGGTTCGCAAATTGTCGCCTCTGTAGTAGACACAGGCTCCCGGGGTCGCAAGAATCAGCCATCCAAGAAGCGCAAAGCGGATGATTTGGACACCCCGACATCGAACAAAGAGGAGGCGCAATCTTCTCCTGGCACGCCCCGCGCAGCGGCCAGCGGGTTCCTTCACCTTCTATACCCTACACCGGAATTATGGACCGCGTCGCTCCCGCATCGGACCCAGGTTGTCTACACACCAGACTACAGCTACATTCTGCATCGGCTCTGCGTTCGCCCAGGGAGCACAATTATCGAGGCCGGAGCTGGGAGCGGCTCATTCACACATGCATCTGTCCGCGCGGTCTTCAACGGATACCCCTCCGAGGCACCCGCAGCTAAGAAAAGAAGGCTAGGGAAGGTCTGCAGTTTCGAGTTCCACGCACAGCGCGCACAAAGAGTCCGGGAAGAGATCCATGACCACGGCCTGGATGGACTGGTTGAAGTGACGCACCGCGATGTCTACGAAGATGGATTTCTCCTTGGGGACCCGAAAACCGGCAAATCGCCGAAAGCGAATGCGATCTTCCTCGACCTGCCGGCGCCATGGCTTGCGCTCAAGCATCTCGTTCGCAGGCCCCCTTCGGGAGCGGAATCGCCTCTCGATCCCTCGTCGCCGGTATATATATGCACGTTCTCCCCATGTATCGAGCAAGTGCAACGGACGATCACCACACTTCGCGAGTATTCTTGGCTCTCAATATCAATGGTTGAGGTGAACCACCACCGGATTGATGTCAAACGCGAACGAACGGGATTAGATTGCGAAGGTGTCCGGGGCGCAACTGTCTTCCCCAAGTCGGTGGACGAAGCCGTCGCTAAGATGCGCGCCGTCGAGGAACACTCGAAAAGATTCCGCGAGTCTCTCCTTCAAGAGAGCGACGATGAAGGCACCGCCTCCGACAAGCCAGCAGCAACCAAGTCAGAAAAGATAGAAGTCGAAGAGAACTCTCTACAAGACATACCGCAGCATTCGGACACAACCGCAGCTCGATCATCAACCCCATCGTACGAACTCGGCCGCCTGGTACATCGCACCGAACCGGACCTGAAAACGCACACATCGTATCTCGTCTTTGCTATTCTACCCCGCGAATGGACAGAGGAAGACGAGCAAAGGTGTCGGCAGACCTGGCCGGCTCAGAAGACGGGGGGCTCACCGGACGCAGGAAAACCGAAAGGCAAGAAGCAATTAAAAAGGGAAGCGAGGGAGAAGGAGGTGCAGGAAAAGGCGCAAATGTCAGAAGACATCCCTGCGCAGCCCCAGGAAACCTAATCATAGATCGAAATTGTCGCTATTGTGATATAATCTAGACGCTTGGAATACAAGATGAATAATCAGGCACCTCAAGATCCTGACTTCACGTATGCCATAAAAATTGGGGGATCTGGGAATGTATATATACAATGAGATCCAGTGAATAAGAGAATTGTACCCTGTGGGCGCAGCGCAAGACTCAAGATGTTCAGCCAGAATATGCCAATGCATCCGAGAAATGGTATGAATGAGGAAACAGGCTTAAAGTGATGAGTGATGTAAAGATGGACAGAACCACAGCATTGTAGGAGCAGAGATGTGAGACATGCATCCCGGAGCATCTCAAACTCTCCCTGATGATGAATAGCACTATGCCTTAGAGATTGTTCTCTGCCTTGAACTTGTCCCAGGCTTCGTTCAGGACACCAAAAACTGCCCCTGCGATCATACGCTGCTCGGTCGTGGCGGTGGTAGGGATCTGACTCGTCTTAGCTATGGTCTCTTCATCAATGCCGCAAAAGACAACATACCTTGTCAGGATGCACCTTGGCAATCCCCTTCATGTACTGCACCTTGACTTTATTCGGCAGAATTAACTCCGACATGTTGACCTTCTTCCACCCTGCTTCAGGCCACAGGACTGTGTCCAGGCTAGCGAGCAGCGCGCGAAGGTTGTCCTGCTTCCCGCCCTTCCAGGCGTTTAGCCGTGCATCGACGCTCTCGCCGAGGGCAAATTTCTCCTCGTCCGCGCGCTCGGCTGCCTGGTTTGCCGCTCGCAAACGGCTGACAGCCTCGGAGGATCCGCCAGTCGAAGGCGAGCCACCTTGGAGGTCGTCCAAAGCCGACGGCTTCTTCGGAGCGGGTGCTGGCGGTCGCTTCGCCGGCGCGGAAGGTTTCTGTGCGGGTTTGCTGATACCAGCAGCTTTTTCGCATCTGTTCCGGCCTTGGATACTAGTACTTCCGCCATGGCCGTTCTCGACTGCCTGTCTCCATGCCTGAGCGGCATCGGCCCAGCGTTCCAATTGCTCCAATGCTTCGGCCTTGCGCATCAAGGCTTTACCATAGAAATCTTTCATTGGCTTTGCCGTTTCACCGTTAGCGAGATCAATAGTCTCGGCTTCTCCTTTTGAAGGGCCAATCAGCTCCAAGATGGCGTCCGCATCACTGATGGCCACTTTCGGCTCGCCGACCTTCAAGGCTGTCATTGCACGGTTACTGCGAATGACGATGGTGATGGGATGCTTATCAGGTAGCATAGTGAGGGCAGAGGTGAAGGCGTCGTGAGCTGCGGCATAGTCACCTCTTTTGTATGCCTCTGTACCTTTCTCACGATGCCGGTGAGTCGACATGAGACTCTCCTGTGACAGCTGCGGAACGACTCGGGCAGGAGCCTTCGGCCGAACCGGAAGAGGTTTTGCTGGTGCAGGTGGCTTTGAAGGTTGCGCTGGGGGTGGAGAGGCCCGCGATCGGTTGGCTGGCGGTGTTTGTGCAGAAGAATCGAATAAATCGACATTGGCCTCAGGAGCGGATGGTTGTGCAGCAGGCCGTCTTCTCCTAGCAGGGCTAACATACGCTTGCGCCGTCTGCTCTTCAACCAGGTTTTTGGACACACGAGACTTGGGATTCAGTGATTCGTTTCTCAACTGCTGCTGCATGAAAGCGGGCTGCGAGGTACGCGCCTCTCCAGCTGGGGACTGTTGGCTCCGTAAGCCATTGCTATGCGTTCGCTGCGAGGGCCTTTCGCTGACTCGAGATTGGTTGCGAGACGGCCGGGGAGCAGCCCCAGGTTCAAGAAGAAGAGCCTCATCTGTTAGAATCTCGAGCTTCCTGTGCGAGGTTTCAGGAGCACGGTCGTTGTCAGTTGGCCGTGGCCAGGGCTCCTGACGGGCCGAAGCTTCCTTCAGCCACCGAGGCTGTGACTGATCATGATCAGAGTTGAGTTCATTAACGACCTGCTGAACCTTTTTGCTCCCCTGTTTCCACAGTGAATTCGCAGTCTTCAAAAAATTGTTACCAAAAGTGGCGGCGATTTGTGACGGATCTTTGCTTGTTGATGCTGGGGACCGATTGCTAGCACGGCTTCTCGACTGCTCTTCTCTCATCCAGGAAGGAACGTCAAGGTCCTGTCTTGGGCTCCGCTCTCTGCTGCGTTCCTGATGGTCGAAATCACGATCGACGGCCGGTGTCCTACTTTTCGATTTCTGACGAGCTTCTTCATGTGCCTGTGTCAGAAGCAAACTCACAGCAGCTTGGACGTCGGTTCCAGACGCCGTTGCCCGTAGTGCCTGGCTGGCCTTGTCTGCGGGAAAGCCCATGTCTACAAGCTCTGCAATCGCCCGATCAACAGCATTGGACGGCTTGGGGGAAGGCGCATGATCCTCATGGATGACCGGAGATGAGGGTTTCGGCGACGGCTCGGGTGCGGGGCGAGAGACTTCAGAAACTGGCTTTCCCAGCAAGCCAAGGAAGTCATCGTCGTCGGTCTGAGCGGGTTGCGGGGTTGCCGTTGGCTTCGACTTTAGCTGATTGAGTCCAAATGGATCGTCATCGACATCGTTGAACGACATTCCACCGGTCTGGTGCAGCTGCGCCGCCGCGGTAGATGCGCTCTGCGCGATCTGCGGCGAGGGGCTCGGGCTCGGGATCGGGAAGTTCGTCGAAGCGTCTACAGGCGCAGAGGCGTCGAAAGCAGCAAGAAGATCGTCCTCATCCGCAGAGGGAGCTCGCTGCGGTACAGGACTTTGCGCCGATGCAAAGGGATTCTTGCTCCCGGTTCTCTCCAAACTATCCCAGAACTGGGCATTTTGTCCCCCGTATTGTGATTCAAACTTGGACCTATTCTCTGCTTCCTTTCTGGCGCGCTCTTCTTGCAGCCTCTTCTGTTGCTCTAGGAGAGATAGTTTCTTATTCGCATTTGACGAACCAAAGGATACAAGTTTCGCAAAGCTGTCCGGGGTCGCCGACTTGGACGGTGGGTGAGAGGGGCCGGTGGCAGAGAGGGGGGTAGATCGGCCAGAAATGTTATTGCGCGTCACACTGGGAAATGAGAATCCGGAGTCCAGACGCGGGGGTTTCTGAGCGCTCTGTGAAGAGTTGGATGTCCAACTTAGTCCGTTCAGGTCGTCCATTGTGATTGTGTGAAGGGGAATGACAAGCGGAGGTCTGGAGGGGACGGGATTAGGAGAAGGATAGACGTAGATGCGAGCGTTCCATGATCTGATCTCACCATCGAATACCACCAGGGCCGAGTGAGCTGATTGGGCACGAAGTGAACAGGAACCTGCCTCGAAGACAGCGTGTTTTCCTACCTTTCACCTACTGTCTCCGCAATGTCACCGTCAATTGCCCCCTGTAGATAGTACCCGAAATTGTGGCTGAGGCAGCTGAGGTGGCTGCCCAGCGGTCAATGTGGCTGATAAATAATCACGTGTTTATTGTCTGTTGTCACGTGTAATACCTCTTAGTAGATTCGAACGGACTACAGAGTGACCTACCTTAGTCCTTCGGCATTCCAGTGTGTTACCATACCGTACCAGAGTTACCGGTGCCCACAGCACTAGGTACCTACCAGATACCTTACCTTATGAATGGCTCAGCAGTATTAGCAGACCCTACCTTAGCGAATAGCAACTGATTCGATTTAAGCCTTTCAAGAGGGTCTCGATTTACTCTATTATTAAAATAACAACGTGCGACACGAAGGGTGCTCATCCACGCTTCGTAGGTAGGTTCTCTCAAACCCTGGACCTAGTGCATCGCTTGATGATGAGGTGTGGAGAGTTGTAGGGAGTACGCCATACCAAGTTGATGGTACGGTCATACCTACATGGCTGTCTGGGCAGAGGACATGCCATAGAGACTATTGACTAGGACAATGCGATTATGATCAGATCACCAGTGAGGCGAGAAAAAAAGTCTCATTGTTAACCCCTTTATTCGGCATTGCAAAGTGTCCAATTGCCAACTTAGGGTGCGTTCCAACCTAAAAGATCAGGTACCATGGTACACAATGATACTATCAAAGTCAGATCTGGCAGAAGGACAGATGACGCTGGAGATGCTTGACAGTCTAGGTCCCACTTTCAGTTGCCAGCACGCACTACGGAGTGTACGGTGCGGGATCAGCAGTACACGGAGTTTGTAATGGTCTAGTGGTCGACCAAAAGGCATCTCGTTGGCTGTCCGGTAAGCAATAGGCGAACGCTGCTATGACTCTGTGAGACTGTGAAGATCCTTGAGAGTGCGAAATACAAAATAATTGCATGGAGACATTGGTGCAAAGCCAGGAACGACTTGTGCTGCCAGTTGTCTGTCTGCCACTCATGTTCCATGCACCAACTACTACAGAGTACGTCCAGCAGTTTGAAAGAGAGTGGACATCTCCGACACTAAGACTAGAATGGATACCCTGGTGTGACATGGCATATGTTCCTACATTAGACTCGGTCTGCATGAATCACACAAGATGATTACTAATGAAATTATATCGACTTTGCCGCGTCCAGAAGCATTTACATGCTTCCATATCGACCCAGGTAATAGAGAGGAGGTTCGCAATTGTTGCCGACGACAGAAAAGCCGTGCCTCGCAAAGGACAAACTATCGTTCTAACATGTTTCATGTTTTCAGGATGGACCTTTGCAATGTTAGTCAATAATGGCAGATGGAACTATGGTCAATCAATGGCGGGGGTAACAGGCTTAAAACAAGAACACAGCGCGAGACTGAAGCAAATCAATTTGGTGTTCTCCCCTTTTCACAAAACACTAAATAAAAGCCCGTCCATTCGGATTCAATTCCCCTCAGCAGTAAGACGGATAATTTACCCTTTTGATATGGAAGGTTCTGACGGGCTGAGCCTCTTGAGGGGTGAATCTGAGCCGATGGAGAAGCAGGAGCTAAGAAGCACATGCAAGTCGAAAACAACCCCTCAGAGGCAGAAGCCAAAATGAAAGTCTTGGACATTAATTGACAAATAAACTTGAAACCCAGCAGTCCCAGCAGTATGGCCAGGATCGTGTCTCCCGCGCTAATCTTGACGCCGGTGCGTTGAGGTTTAAAGAGGGTGTCCAAGGGGTCGTAAAGCGAAGAATAAGCCATCTATGTTAGCCTGTTAGTCCTGTTAGGCCAGGAAGAAGCCCATAGATTTATCACATATCACCCTAACCTTTGTACATGGTCTCAGGCGGATTATTATTAATAAACCAGAAGGGTACAAGGAGAGTAACACCGCATACAAGCTATTCCCGCAATGCAAAACAACATATAAACTAGATAAGATACAAAGTTGATGGTATAATACATACCACTATACTCTGTAGTCCGTTCTCTAGAGTCTACAGGCTATGGCCCGCTATCTGGATTCACAGTGAGTCTGCTGAACAGTGTGCTTCGGCCGTTAAGTCCAAGCATGATCATCAGGATCAAAGTAAACACAAAGCTATTATTGTTTGCCACTCATCCAGTCTAACGAGTGGAAAGGTTGAGCTATTCTTGTCGACAATAATGATAGCAACAAGAAGAATAAGAAGGGAGATGCAAGTAGCTTCCGGCCAGCATGTGGGTTGTGCATATTATTGGCTTACTTGGCCCATAGCCAGTGGCGTCAAGTATTTGTGGGGCTTGCAATTTGCATATAACAGTGGCATTTTCGTCGCTCAGTAGTCAGTTTCTCGCGTAGATAGTTGTTCTTATTATGTAGGTCGCAGAATATACTATCTAGGACATGTGTCGAGACTAAGAAGCATAGGGTGCGAGATGGTGGCGATGATAACACACCAGCCACCAAAAATGGAAGTGTTGGAAAGTAGGTAGTCTAAGGATCCGGACCGGCCAGAAATCTAGATCCGCTTTCCGCACCCTTGGGGCGAAGGGGAGAAGAGGAAAAGATCCGGACCGGTTTGAATGGCGAATGACTCCTGAATCCTGACCCATATCTAGATAGATAGTCCAAATACGGAGAAGTGCCATAAATGATAAATCATCCTTGTCGGCCTTGTCCACCTGGCTGTCCGTGCTCATACCGGCTCCCCTTGGAAGTTGTCGCTAAACTGTTGTGGGCAAAAGAAAGTGAGGTGCTAATGGCGTACGTAGTAAAAGTAACTTAATAAGGTGGACACTGGATACTTGCGATGAATACTTACTGGTACTACTAGTACTGTGTTGTACTTGTACAGTACCTTCTACGAGTGTACCTAGGTAATTTGGAAGAAAGTCATACATAGCTGTTTATAAGTACTCCATAGTACCTACCTCGTCATTATTTTAGGCCGGTAGTCTGTACTCAGAAGTAGCAGGTGAATAGCATAATAGTATGGACTGCAGTGACACTTCCGCGGGGTTGATTATTCCGGCAGCAGTACAATAACTGAGTCAGAAATGCATCAATCATATCAACATCGACTCTGCCTACTGCGGACAAGTAGTAAGATTGAATTCAGCCTTTTAAACTACAAAATAACGCGAACGTAAAATTCTGTCATTTTTGAGTTTGTCCTTAGTATGGATACACCTTTAACTCGGGTCTTACGCGGGGCAGAGAAATCACCCCTCTTCCCGTTGGGAGTCAAGTGAAAAGGATGAATGAAAAGGATCTGTTTGACAATCTACGACACTACCACCTTAGGCTTCCCTGAAGTCTGCTGGATGCCTCTTTCTGAGTTCTTCTTTCTGCCTTGCTCCCTTTGCTCTTTGCTCCTTTGCAAAATTGCAAAGCTCTCCACCAGTCGACCTCCCAACTCCCATGGTCGAATACGGTGATTGCACGCTCACAAGTGCTAGTCCTGAATGGTGCTAGATAAAATGATCAATATCGTACCTAAAGTTCTCTGAGTCCCCTTAATCACGCCGAATTCTCGTTCAGAGGTGATCGAGTCACCCACCCGCCCCGCTTGATTTTTACTAGTATTATCATTTTTACTGCGTATTTATTATGATTTATATTTCCCGGGTTTTGTGCCTTAATTGATCTCATTATTATTATTATTATTATTAACTCTATTCCCATGCTATAATATTTATTTATTTATTGTTGCTTTTTCGAAATTAAATTTTCGTTCCTAGGGGAAATACAGCGAGGGGGTGCAACTCGTCCACCAACTCAGCCATACCAGCGACAAGCTCTCAAAACAAACGCTTCCTCCGTGTCTCCAGGTATCGGCCGCAGATCATTATCTTTTCGATGTGCACTGTCTCCTTTCCCCTTCAGTGAAAATTGACCGATCTCTGTCTTGCGCCTTTTGCTTTCTCGAAAATCAACCTCACTCTAGATACTCGCCAGTCTAATTCCTTTTCACCAGTGTTCCGCTCCCTCTCTTCTGGAGACGCTAGACGACGACTGCCCGGTTTCCTCATCGGCCATCGACAATCAACCCCGTGTACCTCCCTTCGCCATGGGTCTCTTCAAGCGCAAGGACTCGAAGAACTCTATTCAGAGTGATAAGGATGAGCAGGATTCTTTTGCTTCTGTCAACAGTGCTCGCACGTCGAATGCATCGTTGAGGTCCCCCGGATACAAAGGAAGTGGACTGCCAGCTTCGATCCCAGAGCTTCCAATTGCCAGACCCCCGGATCCGGCATTGGATCCTGCAGCTTACCTTCGAAGCATCCATGCTGTCCGTGAGCGGTCTCGCATCATTTTCGACAAGGCAAAGAAGAACAGACTGAAGCACTTCGATGTCGATATGACCAAATTCAAGGCAACAGCTTCATATATTGTGTCGATCATCAAAGTACGCGCCTTCTCTGCGTCCTCGAACCATGCGGTGCTTGGGTTATAGCTGACATTGACCTTTCCTCAGAGAGACTATGCGCCGGATTATGCATCCATACCACCCCACGGTCGCTGGCAGCATTTTGACGTTGGCGGGAGGCCCCGTGTGAATCAATTGCTTCAGTCTTGGCCTAGCACAATTGATGCGCAGGAACGGACACGGCGTCTGATTGACCTTTTCGTGGTCTCCGTCCTTCTCGATGCTGGTGCAGGGACGAAGTGGTCGTACAAATCAAAAGAGTCTGGCAAGGTTTATTCTCGGAGCGAGGGATTGGCGGTGGCCACTCTGGAGATGTTCAAGAGCGGCTTGTTCAGTAGTGATCCCACGGAACCATGCCAGGTCGACGGTGCGGGCCTAAAGAAGATCACGGTGGAGGTATTGGCTAGAGGAATGCAGCATTCTGAACATAATCAACTGGCAGGGCTTGAAGGACGTGCTGGACTGCTGATGAGGCTGTCTGAGGCCCTGAACAACCAAGAGTTCTTTGGCGTAGACGCTCGGCCAGGGAACATGCTCGGTAAGTTTTCCCGCTGATCAGATACGTGAGCGAACTATCTGGTAACATTGTGTGCGCCTAGACTACTTGCTTTCCCATCCATCTACGCTTGCCTCGTCTGTACCCATTGTTCCCATCACCACATTGTGGACGGTCCTCATGGATGGATTCGCATCAATTTGGCCGCCTTCGAGAACCCAAGTTGATGGCGTTTCTCTCGGAGATGCTTGGGTCTGCTCAAGCATGCCCCAGTCTCCTCCAGCACAGCCTTGGGAGAGCATCGTACCCTTCCACAAGCTTACGCAATGGCTTTGCTACTCAATCATGGTACCCATGGCCAAGTTGCTGAACATCCACATCGCTGGCAGCGACCTCCTAACTGGACTTCCTGAATATCGAAATGGCGGCCTCCTCATTGACATGGGGTTGTTAGCTCTCAAAGATGCCGACCTGCAGCGCGGCATCGCAGCATACAAACAGAACGCTCAGATCAAGGGCCAGCCAAACGTGGAGGTAGTCCCACTTTTCGCGGCCGATGACGATGTGGTGGTCGAATGGCGTGCCGTTACCGTCGGATTCTTGGATGACCTTCTCATGGAAGTGAACAATCAACTGGGATTGAGAGGCGAGGAACAATTGACCCTTGCACAGATGCTCGAAGCTGGCTCATGGAAGGTACGCTACCTTGAAGTCGAAGTCTCCCCTCGAAATTGATTTTCTAATGAATTCTGTACAGGGCGGCCGTGAAATAGCAGAGGTCTCCCGACCAAACACCAAAGAACCTCCGATTATGATTCTCTCCGATGGCACGGTGTTCTGAGCGCAAGCATACATTTGCGACCCTTCCCATACCCGCCAGCTTCTAGTCTCCACACCTGATGACTTGCGTAGCCTTGACGACTTCTTGATGACCTGACCAGATGCTATATGTCTTCTATCACCCCTTGACTTGTTTGTGCATACGCACTTTGTTATGTGCGTATTAGCTTCGGTGAAGCGACCTTACCTATATATATTTCTACTTCTCGTCTAGATACATTTCTGACCATGTTATGATTATGTTCTCTGTGCTCTTTCTTTTCATGGTGGATATGGGTAAAAGCACTGACGATGTTACGGCCTTTGCCTGGTTTTCCTACTCCATCTTCATATTGAAACTGAATTGGACGCTTCAAGAACCATTGCAATGAGCAGTTAGGCGCTCAGAATTCTTGAGATATGCAGAGACAAAGACATCATCAGACTGTCTTTGAATCCACTGGGGTTGTATTGTCTCACACCTAGATTAGCATTCTGCGGAGGTGAATCGTGTAGGTGGAATCTACAATCACTTCACTAGTGATTGGAATCCACTCAAATGATTCATTGGAACAAAGTATTTCTCTTTAATCGAGAAAGCTACAGTCCCCGAGGAAGACAGACTGTACCTTTATGCTGTTCTCTGTTCTCTGTAATGTAGTGCACGTGACCTATTCGGATCATCGTTGACCCAAACGATCGACGCCGATGCAATGACGGAGGCTGGTCATCCCGCCATCTCCATCAGCCAATAATCCCAAGACCCCATTCATTGTCTCGTTCGTCCCGTACACACAAAGTCCATTCGCACATATGTATATGAGGGACCTGCAGAACTTGCACTCCACACGATAGCGCTGCCGTTTCCCCCGTCTTCAAGCAACCTCGATACCCGTAAATTGCGGGGTACTGGTGCCAACCTAGTGCAGCGCAGCGAACGGTCCAAGAATCAAGAATGGATCAACGTAAGAAGAAGAGAAAGGTGCTGTTGATGGGGAAGAGTGGTTCGGGGAAGTCGTCTATGCGTTCCATCATATTCAGCAACTATGTTGCGAAGGATGTACGGCGGCTTGGGGCTACCATTGATGTGGAGCACAGCCATGTCAAGTTCATGGGGAATTTGACTCTCAATCTCTGGGATTGCGGAGGGTGAGTTTGCTGTCTTTCCGAGTTCTTCTTAGAGGTTGGCCTGATAGCTAATGCGCACGTCAACGGGTCAACAGGCAAGATGCGTTCATGGAGACCTACCTCGCCTCGCAACGAGGGAATATCTTTTCTGACGTCGCGGTGCTCATCTATGTGTTCGACATTGAATCGCGGGAGGTAGAACGCGACCTCGACACATACAACGCCATCATCGGTGCCCTGAAAGAGTACAGTCCCAATGCACACGTTTTCTGCCTAGTACACAAAATGGACCTCATCCAGGCCGAGCACCGCCAGCGTATCTACGAGGAACGTTCGGCGCTGATCCGGAGCCGCTCGGAACAGTTCGCAATCGATACCTTTGGCAGCAGCATCTGGGACCAGTCACTCTACAAGGCATGGGCAGGGATCGTCCACAAGCTCATCCCGAACCTGACCGTCATCGAGCGGTTTCTCACCGCGTTCGCCAAGAGAATCGATGCGGAGGAGGTCATCCTCTTCGAGCGCTCGACTTTCCTAACCGTGACCTCTGTCTCATCCGAGATCGGTGACATGAATCCCATCTACGATCGGCACGAGCGCCTCTCAAATATTATGAAGGCTTTCAAGCACTGCGCTGCCCGCAATACGCACACGACACCAGCCACAGCCGGTTTTTTGGTCATGCACACCAAGACCCCGCAATTCAACGTCTTCCTCGGCCGCTTCACGGACAATACATATATCTTCATGGTTGTCCCACCAGGCGAAGCAGCGTACAACTGTGCCGTCCTAAATACCATGTTGGCCCGGGAAGGCTTCTCCAAGGCCGCAGCGGCAGGCTACGGGGATGGGTTCCCGCTCCCAGCATCGGACTCTCCGGAAGCGAGGATGGCCAATGGTGTCACAGCTTGAGCTAGCACGCTCAAGCCACATACAGCCAGAGTGGTTCTGTAGTTTCTGATACGGCAAACGGTGATCTGGCCCAAGTCTGGCTCCGGCCTACGCGCTGCGATGCGAACAGTACAGCTACACCTGGTATGCCCAAAAGTACTGGGATGACGGCGTTCCGGTTGAGAGTGATGCGTTTTCTTTTCTGTATAAGATACCCAAATCGTGGCATTTCGTAAGGACAATTGCCAATGTTCGTCGAATCTAAATCACATCTATCGTCGGACATTATTTGCATATTGTACAACTATTCTCTTTAGCCTCCAGATGGAACCAGTCGAATGCTCAGCATACGATCACGCGAGCTCTTGGCCGTATAGGCTTGATCGTCATTTGACCCCTGCTGCTTTAGAGGTGGGTCAAATAAAATAGTTGGGAGTATAGTCATTATTGAGGGTGCAGCAGTTGTAGACTGGGAGACAGGCTCTACCTGCCACCCGACATATTGGCCTGGGACAGAAAAGAAAGAAAAATGTCTATTCGAGCTAACACGACGCTTGAAATCATTGTACATCGGGCATACGGACAGCGATATCGCCAGACTGCGTAATGTATCGAACCCAAGGAAGGGAGGGATATTGCAACTGCAACAAAAGATTAGATTAGCATCTGATATCTAATTAACGGGGTGTCGTTTCAACTGGACATACCTTGGGCTCTGTGATCTTCAGGTACCGCACTTGGATACCACTAGTGGTGAAGTAGGGAATTTCAAATTTGACGTTGATGGGCCGCTTGGCTTTGCCTTGCCCGGTGCCGCCCATGCTGCCTCCGAAGCCTCCAGTCATGCCTCCGCCGTGCTCGTCGTCGCCCTTGACGGACGGCAGGCCGAGTTCTGCGCGCATGAGGAACTCCTTCCCTCCACCGAATTGCTTGATCTTCCAGATGATCGCTGACTTTTCGGGCGCGTAGTGGACGCTTCCAATGTTGGTGCGGAACCGGGGGGAGTCTGCGTCTTCTGGCACGGGGACAAGGATTTCTACATTATTTGCAGTGCTGCGACGCTTGAATTGCGCTTTGGCCTTTCGAAGGGAGTCAGTCAAATGCTACTATAAGGCTTTGCCTCTTTGAGTGGAACCCTTACCTTCAACATATATTCCATTCGGGAGCCCGAATGTGATTCGACCAGACACTCTACCCAGATTAGAGGCTTGACCTGCGTGTTGAGACGGTAGCTCATAAGTTCAAACTCTCCGTCCGGCGGAATAAAGCTGATAGTCCGGTCGTTCTCGAATCTGGAAAGTCGGACGCACTGATGGAATTTGACGTCCTCCATTTCGACCGCCTTGCCTCGTGTAGCGCGGCCAGTTGTTTCAAACATAACCTTGTCGTTGAGGCCTAACCGCAGCTCCGGCATACCACTCAGGTAACACTTCATCTTAATAGCACCCAGAATCTCCGAGCGCAAGACGTTTCCGGACGCTGATACCAGGAGATTGAGAGATTCAACAACATCAAGGAAGACTTCGTTCTTGCGATAGCGAATGCCCTCACTTCGCCAGGAGACGGCGTTTGTGACGGCGATAGGTGGTCGGGCTTGAATCTCAAGCTTGTGTGACTCTTGTGTAATATATCTGCGGTAAGGAAAGGCATATAATCAGTCACTGATCCTGTGCAAATCCACATCTCTGCCCACGGCCACTTACTCTTGCAAGATCTTGCTCTCTGTTGTCTGCGGGTAGCCAAAGTCCATCATCTCGTCCAGCAGCTCGTAAATGATGACGAAGTTGTCGCGAATACTCTCTTCCTCCAGGACCTTGAAATATTCTGTAAAGACTTCAACAATCTTGTGGAGGAAGAGGAGGATCTCGGTGGCATTGGTATTTCTCTTGGTTAGGGCGAGGATGTAGAGATTGCTGTGACGAATGTAGAGGTACTAGAGCGCAGGCACCATGTCTCAGCACTTTTTCACTTGATATAATCATATAAAGATGACACAGCCATATCCGACACTCCCCGTACGTCCTCCAGCCAAAGTCGCTGGTTCGAATAGGGGAAAAGGTGCGCTGCGGGGAGCGGGGAAAGCTCCGAGAGCCAGGCAGTGCAGGTTCGCAGGAGTCTCACATACATTGATTCCTTCATGGGAGAAACATGGAGGGACGGCGGAGCTTTCTTCTTCGGCTTCGCTAAGGAGGATGGGGAACTTCTCGACTGCGGACATGGGAATGTCTCCGCGGTAGTTGCGGGCTAAAAGGGTCTACTCGAGCGGTCAGTTTTGCGCGTTCCAGGCCTGTCGAGAAATAAGGATACTAAGGCGCATTGCTCACCTTGCCCTTCAGGTCCAAGAAGAATACAGCGGAAGCCATTGTGCAGGTAGAGAGCGGTAGTGGTTAGGCGATAGTATGAACGCCAATTGTGTCTGGGAATCGATGGGAGCGGGTTTCAACTGTAGAGGCCAGCAAGTCCAATATGCCACATTCTGCTCTCAGGGGTCAAGGTTCGGCAAGAGTACGCTGATAAAGAGCTGGAGCTATAACAGACCAGCCAAGCAGAACAATGAACCCGATGATAGCAGAATCCGAGGGAAAGCGAGTCCAGGAGATCGGTGCAGGATAAAGATGATGCCCATTTGGGGTCGTAGTCCAGCCCGTCAACACCTTAATTTTCAGGAACTCAAATCTCAGCCCCACGCCAAGTCCCGAAGAAGCTTAGCGGCCCTCCCGGGGAAAGGGTTTATATTTCGCTGCTTCGGATTTTTCTCTCTTCTTTTTTCCTTTTTCTTCTCTACGCTCCCAATAGACAGTGCAAGGCAGCACAAATTGCTTCGTGTAATTTCTGCGGCCATTGTAACATTTTGTTCACAATGGTCTGCAGGCCTCCATGGTTGACTTGCGATACAGAGGTGCGAAGACTGAAATCGTAATGAGGGTTCCATAAGAGCTGGCCGGGTATTTTTCTTACTGTTACTCGGGCGGCGTCAGAGGGACCGTACATTCCTTGTGTTCAAATTGATCTTGATGGTTTCCTGGGGTCTTTCGCATAACGAAGTATATTCGACAACGAAGAGCTCTGGTATTTGCAGTGATATAGCACAAGTCGTAATAAAAGTACATATACGGTGGAAGAAGAGAGCCCCCAACACATACAAGGAACATCCGAGACGGAGACAAGAAAGGAAAACAAATGGAAACAACGCCCTGATAATGCTCCTGCGGCCATTTCCCAGTAACGAAATCCCGATTTTAAGCTGTCGTCTTAAGACCTAGAGGTTCTAATACCCGTTCTCGTGCCACCTTGTTGGCGACGTGTCCGCCCTTCTCGAGGGCAATAGCACCGATAATTGCATACATGGTATGGGCAAGCACAAGCTCCATTCCAGAGCTGGCGAGGTTGTTTGGCTGGAAGAAATGACCCGTGTCAGCAAGAACGCGGTCAATTACTCGGAAGGGCGAGGATGAGCAAAAACTGTAAGAGACACCATTCTCACCTTTCGAGGACTCCACCTCAGGACCTTCTGCAACTCGTACTTCTGCGCGAGCTCTGCGAGCTTCGGCTTGCTTGTGAGGAAGCTCTTCGTGCTAGGTGAGAGGTTCTTCAGGCCCTCCAGGGCCGGGTGGGCAAAGGGTTCACGACCGAAGGAATCAGGAGTGGTTGAGCTGCTGGCATTTCCGGGGTTCTGCACTAAAGCCAGAGAGGCCTGTAGTTGTACGATCCGTTTCCCTATTGCAACAGCAGAATTAGTCGCCTGCGAGCTACCGTCTCATCCGACGGATGGGAATCCAGTATGCGCACCTAGGAAGGCCAAGCGATCATTGAAGCCTCTTCGTCCTTGGTCGAAGCTCTTATGTGTCACAGCCAGCCACTTTACTTCCTCTGAGAGAACCTTGTCGCCATCGGCGCCCAGCATGCGAATGTAGAATTGGTCGAGAGTTTTCGGGTCTGAATTGACGGGAAACTCTCGTCTCTTAGAATCGAATCGCAGACTGAAGGGAGCTTTTGCGCTTGGAGGAGTATAGGACCATCGCGGCTTATCAGCAGTGTCGACTGGTGCTTGCTCGGTTGCTGTCGACAGTCCGCGCCTGGCGATGACTGTAGCAGGTCCAACGGTCGTGCTGGGACAAGCGAAGCGACATGCAGAGCAAAGAGCAGTCCTGGCCGCTCGGGCGGATGTCAAAGATGCCATTGTCTTTGCAAAATGAAGTCCCCGGGCTGTGGAAACTGTAAACCGTGGCAATCCACCTGTCCGGTTCTTTTTTTGTAGCGATAATCCAAGCAAGAGTCGGAGTTGCAGATGGAAGAATTCGGAGATATGACGCTAGTCCCAAAATGGATAGCGCGGGTAGGTACAGTAAATAGTTATCGGATCTTCAGGTCAAACCACCAAATGCTATCCCAACTTCCTTGCTGCATTCGCATTGTTCGCTTTGATCTATTGTTATGGAAATGTGAACTGATGCAGTTAGACACAAGTTCTCGAATTTGCGCAGCTTCCTCCTGGACGATCGCAGTCGTAAATGAGAAGCTAGCCTGGTTCGACATCGAAGCGGCGGTCCACAAGACGTACCAGTACATCAGTCAAAGGGCTATTGGCATCTCTGAAGACGAGTCTGTGGTTGCGCCGCCGTACTCTCATCGCTCATTTCGACATTTATGAGGCGATTGAAAGTACTGTCTTAATCAAGAAAGCAAACAGACTGCCGAAGAGATCCTTCACTACGACACTGAGGGTCCAATATCAAGCAGTGTGTCCTGCTTCGACAGGCTTGCGTACGTGTCCAAGACTTTGTTCAATCCCATCTTACACATTCAATGGATCTCTTCAGGAAGCAACGTTATTGTTTTCCCAATGTGAGATGACTTGGATCGTTGTTGACCATTAGGCCTTGGCTCCAAATATCTAGCTTAGAATAAGATTGACTCAGGAAGTCCAGCTTCATATGATGACTCTTTCAGACCTTAAGAGTCTCACTGCAAGCCAGATCAGCTTCGGCTTGGAATGCTTCTATTGCTAGATCACAAAATAGTCGAAGAGCTTATAATGGGTATATCATCCCAACCAGTCAATGAGGCCTCCTGGGTCCTATGCGGCGAAGTATCGGGAAATGACGGCGTCAATGTAGGGTGAAAGAGCGGTAAGCACTCAATGAACAAGGAGTACCCTGGTAAGCACTTCAAATTACCGGCGCATCTGATCCAGGTCACACTGCACGCAAGTCAAGCAGGGACGTCGGAAGCTGACTCGCAGCCACCCGTGAATTAAACACTTTTCTAGAACATCATTTGCTTGGTCACACTGCGAAGCCAGAATAAGCTTAAAACATTCAGCTTGATCGATGAGCTAGAGCATGTTGTGATCTTTGGTGAATTGACTTGCAGAAGGTAATCCGCAGAACCCCTCAACTGGGCTAGGAGATGTCCTCCTGTAGATGGTTCTTCTCCCAGCGGGTTGCTGAGGAGTAGAGAACCCGGAACCCAGCCTTCCCACACCAACGTTGTGCGACAAGTCCTCTCCTTGAGGGCAGTTCCTTCAGACATCATTCAGCCAGCTATATTGCTAACAGACCGGTGTGCGGGCTACAATTGTAAGACGGCTTCAGTGAAGGCAATGATCCAATTCACCTCTTGTTATTTGAACATAGACTGCTTGATCGCAAGCCCACTTTCTCGCCCACTTTTGCTGATATTTTTTCTGACGGGTGCGACCCCCAGGGAGAATGGAGCTTGTCCACGTGTTCAGATGTAGTGATCATGCTTTGATTCAAGTGTTTTGAGTCGCGCAGAAGGTTCATTTGTACCCCCAGAAACACCGTCATTTCCTAGGCAATTCATTGGAGAGTTCTCATTCTGAGCTTGCTCCAGAGCCAGACAGCGAGATATCGCGGTCATTTAGATATTATGTTAATGATGGGTTGTCGAAAAGGAAGGCCCAGCAGGTGGATTGTTTGCCTCAGACGCTAGCTCCATGATGATCGATCCTGGCAGGCCTAGACTGACTCTACGTTCTCTTGCCCAGTAGAAGTAGGTTCTCAGCCAAGCAGAGTGACCGATCTCGGACCTCCTCAGACATCTGGATAGGGAAACTTCTTCATCGGGGTAAGATGCTTCCAGAAACAAATTTCATCACCCCAGCTTGTTTAATTAAAGCATCGGTGTTGATCTGATTGATAACGTTCGGCTCAAAATGCGTTACTATGCAACAAGCCGCGACGATCAATATCCCCAAATCCGCCGATGTCACTACCAAGTCGGGATCTGCATCCTGGGGTTGCCATGGTTCGGGACAGCAAGAGTGCGCTCTGACATATGTAATGGCGTTGAGCATCTTCTGGTAGCGCCCAAGCTCCGCAGTTGCTCGCCAGCGGAAGCTATGAGGGACGAAGAAGATGGAATGTAGGCAAGCTGTCTAACAAATTGGGCTCCCTCGGGCCCTTGCAGAGATGAATGAGGAAACTTCTAGATCCCAAGCTCAGGTGAAGGAAGCACGTACATATTCAGTAGAAGTCAGATCCAAGCGGCCTCTTCCCGTAAGTCGGATAACCAGCGAGATGACGGTGTACTACCTAACTTGGTAAGGAGAACACATTCGTAGCCGTCAATGGCCGCTGCAGTATGAAGTATTAAAAAGCGAGACTGGCCTGGTTACCGATGATGAGCTTCAGCAGTTCTCAAGTGGGCCAAGTCCAGTCGAGGGAAGTCTTCACAGAACATAAGCTCTGAGAAAGACCTTCCTCCTCAGTCCTGTTCCGCCAATAGCTTCCTGTTGCCTATTCCAAGCTTCACACAACCAAGCGGAGATCCCTACTCGTCCTCAAAGATGGCGGCTCAGCAGAATCCCGGTAACACCCTCCTTGCGAATTCCGACCCTTTCGCGAAATGGGGCTTCCAGAATAATCATGAGAGCGCTGCGAGATACTGGATAGGCAGCTTTTCTGTTCAAGATCCACCATCACCGAGACCGTTTCCGCCCAATCCTCCTCCAAGTCCTGCGTGAGTTCGTGAGTTGGCTTGGCTGTCGACCTTAAGTCTGAGATGATATACAACAATAGGTAAGCCAACCAGGCCTCGAAATTCCTTTCATAGCTTTCCATGCAATGGAGATAAGTATTAGCTCGAACAGCAAAGGCTGACATGATCTCAAGAATTTCCGAAGCAATTCATCATGATCCCATGAGCGGAAACGAAGAAGGCAGTGCGAGGATGCATTGGGAAGGATCCTTATTTAACTTAGGCTTGCACGATGATGTGCGCTATCCATAGATTGTTACTTGAGGAGCGTTGATCAGAGAGAAAAATAGAGACTGCAGGTTATATTCCATACCATTCTGATCACCATGGACGCCATGACCTGTAGTCAAATTAGTCGGCCGTCGAATATATCACCAATTTTCTGATGATCAGAGCCTGTTAATCCCATTGATGCTAGGCACAGTCCGGTCATCACATAGCAGAATCGCTTATCTCTGAGAGATCCTACATCGGTATTTTCCTCAAGTTCTCCCATGTGGTGTAGCAGGCACGTAGGGGATAGTAGACCAAAAGAATATCTCAGATATCAGTAATCATTTGAACAGTATAAAGTATATTGTATGGGAAAACAATTTTTCAGAAAAACAACAAACCAAAGGTATGTAATACAGTAATAATCACAGCAAAGCAAGAGTGAGCGCGCTAACCACAGTCAGGCCCACCACGGTCCAACCAGACTTGATAACCTGCTGGTTGGAAATTCCACGTCCAAGATCCCAGACCAAGTGACGCACGCCGTTCAAGCAGTGGTAGACGAAAGGGAAGGCAGCGGTACCCTTGATGAAAACCTTGGCAGCAATGGGTAGAGCGCCAAAAGCGGCAGCGATAGAGGCCGATTCGAGGTGCCAACCGAACAGAGGCGCGGCGAGGTATGCGGTTGCGAAAAGGTACAAGGAGCCAGAAAGAGCAATGCCGGTGATACGGTGAGCGCTAGAGCCAATCCAGGTGATCTGGGGACGGTAGATGGAGAGGTGAGGGGAAACGGGGCGGTTCAAGCGCTGTTGGGCGAGGATCTTGGAGGCGTCGGCTTGGGATGTGGTGGAAGCAGCGTGTCTGGTCATCCGCATCAGCATTCGTCCATTCCACTCCCATGATGTTCCTTCCGTTGTAACGCGTTGATGCCCCGAAACTGTATACCAGAGTGTCGCATGACGTAGCGGCCAGTGTCGCCAATATGGACCGACGGAGGTAATGGTGCGGAACAACGCGAAAAGCACAAGATGAACAGCGACGGCGTGGGCTGGCTCACCTCTTCTGTACATTCCTTCCCATAGCAACAGCGGCAGGAGAGGCAGAGTTCATCAAAGACCACCGCATGGCGTAGGGCTGCTGGACGGCAACTGCAGGATGGTTAGAGAGTCTCGACTACCGAGCCAAATAATGGGTGAACATACGCCGCCGCAGCGATTGCTGAGCAACCTTCTGAGAGATCATAGTGAAGCAAAGGTCTCAATTCAGGAATGCAAATGATCTAACCCAGGCAAGACGCTGGCCGTCGTCGTCGTCTAGAAGAACCTCTCGATCTTGAGGGTCGGACCTTCTCGTAGCGGTTCGGAATCACGGGATAGTCAACCTCGGGCAAGCGTCAAGTCACGGGATTCGACCATACTGCGCCCATTCCAGCCAATCATTCCGACCGTATTACCACACGGAAGATCCTTCTTCCATTCCACCACCGCTCGCAGTTTCCGTGCTTCCCTTTTGTGTGCGATTTTCCCATCCTCTTCTCTTCCTTTTCTTCTTCTTCTTTAAGGGTCTCAGCCCACGTCGTCTACCGTCTGGAATGATGTTGACGTGCCAAGCTGAATCTCACAGGTTTCGGCATTCTGTCGCGACCGCAGAGGTTATTTACGAGATACCTGAGAAGGAGATGTTCGTCCCGTCGTTAATCGCCCATTCTTCTCTGCCCATGAGACGAACGGGTTTCATATCAGGGTTACATAATACTGTCGCGTAGTCTTAGAGTTAAGCCGATTCTCAGTAAGCCTGCAGTGATACTGGCAGGCCTTCCCAAGTCAATTCAGCATATATGTCTACGCTATCTTAGCAGCTGTATCCCTCAGCTGTCAGAACCGATGAGCAAACATCTGGCTGAAATACAGACATGACCTGATCCGATTTTGCATGATGAACTCCCCAAGGCGTTCATGCCCCATGCTCCCTTCGTCAGAATGCCTGTCTCTAAGGTCGTTTGGATGCTTCCAAATATCGATATGAAGATCGTTAAAGCACAACATCAGCCAACTGGCTTCTAGATTCTGTTCACTATTGTCGAGCCCAAACTAGGGAAGATCAACCGCCGTGCGTTTATAACAGCACATCATTTACATCACATGTACTGGCTTGGGCACAACTTACAAAGCTTCTGGCCGGGGATCAATCTAGCTGGCTATCTGAGGAGAAACACCCGATTCAAGTCGACAAGATGCAAATTGCAGACTCAACGCGAGTCAAGCGCAGGATTCGGTCCATGTCATTGTGCCTATTCAACGCCAATTGGGAAATTTTCACAGCATGATTCGTTCATCTGGCCTTCAATCTTTAGGTGCTTATATTCCTCTGTTCTATGAGGTAGATGAGATGACAGACCGCTATCCGAGGGATAAGGCTAAAGAAAGTCGTGGTCTTCAGCATCTTCCTTGTTGAGTAACGTCGCGAATGATGCTACTTGGTAGTTGAGCGATTTCCCCGGTTACTTTTGTCCTGCCCTTTCTACGCGAGTCCTGAAAGGGTGGATAGCCCTCAGAGCTTACTCTCATCTACAATATGACGTGGACGGGTACATAACTTTCTATGTACAGTCATGGGCCTAGTGATGAAGTATCTGATACTGTCTGCCTGTAGACACCGTCTCTTCCTGGGCTGTCTGCACAAATCCTATGCGGGGCCCTCGTCCCGTCACCACCGTTGTGGAGGGGATCCCAACGGGAACAGAAAGTTGCTCAACCGGGATGATTTATCTAGTCCTTCGCTGCTCCTCTTACGAGTTGTTATCATCGAAGGGAAAAAATTTCTGGGGTCTGCTGCAGCCGCAGTGCGGAGAATTTGATGGACTGAGTAAGATTTATGTATATCTGAAGACTATTTGGCTTATCATTTAACCGTACAAAGATACTCCCGCAGGGGTAGATAGTCTTGAGCCTAGACTCACTTAACAGTCCAACAGTATGTCATTACGCCGGTTACTCAAGTTGGCTGGGGGGGCTTTTTCAGCAAGCTGCGTGACTTTCGCTGTGGAGCAACCGATGTTCGTAGGCCAGTCGGTTTAAAGCTTGGGCGACGAACCCCTCGATAGGTTCAACTTCGGACATTATTGAAGCGATGTTCTTCGGTCCGGAGTCATGCGCAAACTTGGAAGATAGTTCAGTTGGTCGGATAAGTTTCCTTTGTTCTGAGTTGTTGAGAGTCGTTTGCCATGAGGGGAAGCTTCGTGGCAACCCCTAATTCCATATATCTATTCAACAACAGACCTTCCCCTCTTTTCGGTATCCCAAACCTAAAGGCATCGTAAACTCTCAACGTCCTACTCCAGCCTAGCATCCTTCTCTATTTCCAGTGTACATCAAGATGGCTACGATGCAAACCGGCTTAGACGTTCTTCGCAGCAGAACCATCGTCGACTGTGACACAATGAATGAGCAAGGTACCCATATCAGAATGCCCCAGTGAAGTGTTTGACTCAGCCTCTGCCGGGCTGTCTATTAACAGATAACCAGTTGCCAGAGACTTGGGTCCGTTCCAAGACTGTACTTCAAACCAGGTAAGTTGCACTTGTCGTGGTCCAGTCTCACAAAGTATCAGGACTATGAGCTGATTTGGAAAACCTGCAATGAAGGCTATTGCGTACGGCGAACTGTCGAGGCCAGAACACTTCGGATTGATCCGCAATTCCATCTCAGATGCCAATGATCTTTTGCCCAGATTCACTGGCCTCAGGCTGGAGGAGCTGGCAGTTGAGATTGCGGTAGGCACAATTTTGGCATAGTACTAGAGTGCTAAGTAGCTGACAATGATTATATAGATGGTTAGATTAGCCTTGAAAATAGCTCCTCATATCCGTGGGTACGTTCATGTTCAGACGAACCCTTACTACTCTTACTCCACTGAGAGCACAATTGTGAACGCTTTGAGTATGTCAACAGTTTCTCTGACGGAATTCCGCTAACGAAGCGCTTCTGCCACAGGAATTGTCCAGCTCTTTCAACACCTGCAACCAGGATTTGAGCAATCTCGTATCTGCATCAAAATTCCGAGTACATGGGAGGGTATGATGGCTTGCCGAGCTCTTGAGATGGCCGGGGTGCGAACGCTAGCCACGACGCTCTTCACAATGTCCCAGGCCATCTTAGCCGCGGAGGTCGGGTGCACGTATATAGCCCCTTATGTCAATCAATTGAAGGTCCACTTCGAACCAGGGTGAGCATGACATCTCCAGCGAATTGCTTGACTTGATCCGAGCAAGGTTGCACTGACAGATCGCCAGATTCACGGACCCAAACAAGCTCTTGCCTCTCTGTGTTTCAATCCAGAAGCATTATAAGTCCATCAATGCAAAAACAAAGGTCTTGCCAGCTAGCTTGACATCAACAAACGAGATATATGCCCTGGCAGGAGTCGATCATATCACAATCGCTCCAGACCTCCTGAAACAGCTTTCGCAACCCAGCTCTGCACCTCAGATGGAGTCTCTCTTTGACTCTGATGTTCCACCAGCAATATCTGTGGCACAACAGTCATTTGTCAACGACGAATCCGCTTACAGAATTGCCTTCACACGGGACTTGCATGGAGCAAGCGAAGAGAAACTCACACAGGCAAGTTTGGATGAAGTATGACACAACGCGGGGGAAGACTGGATGACTGACACCACTGCAGGCAATCAATATTTTCTGCGACATGCAAGACAAACTTGTGCAGCTCATGAGATCAAACATGGGTTAGGTAAAAAGGTAAATTTAAGTTCCGCATGAACAGACGTGGACTGGGAGACGGAGTACAAGAAAGATATATTCATACACGTAAGACAACATTTGTACAGGAGAAATCAATAATATACAAGTGTATTCAATCCTCTGGGGTCTTGAAAACATCTGGGTATCAAGGAAGAAGATAAGTGCAGGAGTAATTCCCACTGGGATCAACAAAAAGATGGGAGCGGTAAGTCCCATCTACTGACTCCAAATTCTAAGTCTCGGTCAGACAAAGACGTAATAACGAAAGGATGGCACGAACCCGGAATTTGAGTTGGATAGACTCAGCAAAGCTCCGTGTCGCACCATGAGCGTCCCCGCGAAGTCTCTTAAGAACGAACTCGACTCTTTGAAGGCCAGAATTCGTAATGGGAGGGAATGGGTTATTGGATTGGCGCGGAAGGCCACACACTCAACCTGCCTAGAAAAAGTTCAATTTGCGTCTTGCGGCACCATCCTTTGGTGGCTCCTGGCTTGACACCCCTTCAGCAGGAACAACGGGATCCTTAGACCGAGCCTTTTCCGCCTGCTGTTTCTGCTCTTGCTCAGGCGTCCCTGAACGGTTGGATTCCGAGCCTGTGTTCTTCCGATGCCAGAGGGAATCTTCCTCCTCGATCTCGCGAAGAACTGTGGGACGAGAGAAATGTTAGTCCTCATAAAAAGCATGGATGAAGCGACCAGAAATCCGCACCTTCTTCCCATTCTCTCTCCTTTGCCTCGTCTCCGGTGCCGAGCAATTTCTCCAGATCCACCTTCTCCCCTCTTTGTACTTTCTCAATTACCTCCCGTAGAAGCCGAATCTTTGCGTCGGTTGATCGAGTATATGCATTATATTCGTTCTTCAAAGCAATCATTCGGATGGCTTGCGACCCGATCAAGATGAATATGACGATGTAAAAACTAGCGGGATTCCATTCTTTCGATTTAGTAGGGGAATTTTCCGCTTTGGCGCGCCGATTTCGAATGAACTTGGGAATCATGGACTGCCATAACGATGGTTGAGCGATCTTCGGCAAATGCCCCGAAGTGGAATACTGGCAGTATCGCGGTGAGACCTGGAGGCGAAGTCTCCCGAGCGTCCGGGGGCCTGGTAGACCACGGACCATATGGTATAGACGAGTTGTAGACATGTTGTTGATGATGCAGAATGTATTATTTTCTTGGCTGCGACACTTCAACTACGAAGTTAAGATCGGCCAAAAAGGCCTTTGGATCGGAGAGTCGGGGAACCGACGGCGCTATGCCTCGGCGGGAGTAGTGTGGTTCTGTTGCTGCGACAACCACCGCTTGAGGCTTGGGCCCGACGCTGAGAGACACTGGCGGAGTTGACATGAGCTCCGCAGCCTCAATGTGTCTATGGCCGTAACTCATGGTCACATCTAAGCTCGCAAGGCTTCAACTGACTACAGATCGATATGGCAGTTGCAACACTACTTCCTGAATCCTCACTGGATTCGGTGAAGCAAGCCGTGCGCTCAACCTCAACATGCTGCAATGCCACAGTGTTGTCCCTCCAGTCTCTTTTTCGCGGTTCAATGAAACCGGTCCCCGACGTCGAGAGCGAATCTATGAAGAAGACGAGTCGGACGAAGAAGGCGGTGTCTGTATCCTCGAGACGGAGTAGAGCGACAATCAAAACAAACGTCTCGGCAAAAGGTGCAACAACAATTGCTGTGATCGAACATGATGCAGCGCGTTTGTCATGCCAGGAAAAGGTTTCACTGGCGACAGAGATCTTTAACACAACATTGAAGACACTCGCAGATGCATCAAAGTCATCAGAACTTCGTGTACCGACTACGCCTCTTCAACCAGCTTCACCGAATCGCGTCACAAAATCGGCGAGGAGATCGAAGACACCACAATGTGCAAAACCGGATGCAGCCAAAATCGACGGCGGCCTACTCGCAGTCGCTGAGTGTGCTAGTCTGGCACTTGCCTGCTTGAGGAATATGAAAGCCGAACAGAGCAGCCAGGGAGATGGGCCTCTCAATATCCAACTCGAGCAAGGCGCATGTGTCTTAGCAGGAAGATACATGTCTTTGGGACTGAATGACTTGGCCTACAAAGAACTACGGGGTCTTAAGAGGAGGGTCCAACAATACTTGAATAGTCAGGACACTGGCAAAGACGCCACTGTCGGGCGGAAGGACCAGCGAAGCACGGAGGAAGAAGCTCCCAAGGAACGAATGTCCGATCTCATATCCTTCAAGAACCTATCTCACGCTCGATCATTACACAGCTTGATTATTTCCTTCCAGTCCAATGCCCTTCGGCTCATAGCAGCGGAGAAACGGGCCGCGACAGTGCATAAAGTCTTGACTTCCTTGCAATTGACGAATCCAAGCAGCCCAGCGAATCTGATCACTGCAGCGGTTGAGTCCCAGACGATGACACGGGACAAGGCGGCTATGCAGCTTCAATTGCTATCTAACACGATAATGTCTATGTGCTCCGCAACACAGAAGCCAAATGATAACGACGCCTCCAAAGAATCACTGAAACCGATAACATCATTGACCCTTCAACTATTATCACTTGAGATTCGGTGCATAAGCTGGAAATTGTCTGGTCATGTCTGTGACGATGTAAAAGAGATGTGGGAGCCGCTGGCGCGTTATTTAGCGGCTTTCGTCAACCATTTCAAAGGTATCGAGAAGGCTGAGTTCGCTGCAACATACAAAACAATCGTCCGACTGCAGGCAGCTGTCGCTAACTCACAAAAACGACCTTCATCGAAGTTGAGAAACAATCTTTCGGTAGCCCGGATAGCAACCATCCTCGGACAACTTGCTCAAGAAGCAGGATGTTTCGAGGAGGCATCAACCCTTTTTACCGAGGCTCTCAATCCTCTGGCGGACGAAAAGTTGCTTTCATCAGCCACTGTACGATGCAAACTCGCGGCACTTCACTTGCAGACGTTGAAAAACTCGACCAAAATGCGTCAACCGAGCGTGCCCATGTCTCTCGCTGAAGTCACTGCAGCCATTGGTACGCCTCTTAGGGGAAATGAGAATGACTTAGATGAGCTGCTAGTCGAAGCAGCGAAGTTGAAGAAGATTGCAATGAGCTGGTTAGGGGAGAAGGTGGCCAAGGGACTTGATGCTACTGACGAGGAAAGGGAGATTTTGCCGAATATTTATGCATATTTGAACGGATTTGTTAGATTCCTGCGACGATACCTTGGGAAAAAACCTTCTGCAGATGAGGACCAAAGGGACCTCGAGGTATTCTACAAGCGGCTCGAAACTTGTAGGAGTATCGTTCTGGCTGCGGTAGATTCAGCTCTCGCAGTTGGCAAATTGTCCGTCATGTCACAGAGTCCTTCATGGGAGTCACTGCTTTCAACATTCTCCGACTGTCAACGCCTCCTGGTGGCGATAGAATGCACAGCAAAAGGGAAGCAGGAGCGATCGGACGAGAACGAGAGTGGCACGGGATTTGTGAAACTGTCCAATCTGTTCTGGTCTCGGTATATCAAAGACAAGGAGTCCGGGAATGACTATCGCGAGCTCATGCATACTTTGAGACAGTCAATCAACTTCCTCGAGAATTGCTCGCCGGCTCAACGAAGAACAGGATTCGCAGCATTAAAGTACGAAAGACTCGCTCATGTATACCTCGAAGCGAACATGGGCGTTGAATGTGCAGAAGCATTCAGAGCTTCCCTCAACGAGCATATTAGTGCAGGGGTCTTGAAGCAACTCGTATCCGATGCTGTCGGTGTCTCTCCGCACCGGGCCTGTCAAGACCCGAAGAGCAGCTGCTTTACTTTCAACCGCATACTTTCTGCGTTTTTGAAAACGAATTTGCGTCTCCGGGATTTAAGCCATGCCAAGTTCTTTGATTGCCCTACCCTTGAGTCCTTACAGAGGGGCCTCCTTCTGGAATGGCAGCTCGGTATTTTGAGCGAATTACCATCTCAGGCTCATAACGACGAAGGCTTCCGTTCGACATTTGATAGGCTCCTCAGTACAGTCTTGGAAGTATACTTTCCTGAATCGCGGCCCATCCGTCGCTTACGGGTCATCTTGATGGGTTTGCGCTTCTCTTTGGAGCACTCAGGTTCACTAGGACTGCCAACTGTCCGTCGACTTGTCGAGGAAAGCGTCAAATGCCTCAACAACGCTCAAGAAATTGGTAGCGATACTGACATGGAACTTTACGTGACACACCTGAAGAATTCAGTTTGTCTCACCCTAGGTCTTCACGAGGGGGACCTACGCTCAGATGAATTGGATCGGATACTGTGCTCGTGGAATTCAATGATGCGCAACTGCCCAGACAAAGACACGCTCTCTTCGTGCGTTGACGATGTGGACTATTACTTTCTTCAGGTCAAAGCGATTGTTGATTACACGGAGATTTACGGGCTCTGGAAACTCCAGCTCGCCGCTCTCGAACTGGTCCTGCGCATCACGGAGGTCCAAGGGACTAGGGATTTTTCTGAAGCTATAATCATATTGTCACGTTTGGTTTCGCAGTACTGTCGCTTAGGGCATTGCAAGAAGGCTGAAGCTCTTCTTATGCGCGCGGATCGATATCTAAACGAAAATGAAGTCTCTTGCCTGGCAAATCTATCATACCGACTCGCCCGAGTCGAATACCTACTCGAGACGGGAGAACTGGAGAAGGCAGCAGGCATACTTTCGACCTCGAGGCTTCTGTACGAGAAAAATCAGAAGAAGGAGGACCTGAGTGACGGCTCTATCTTATACAAGATAAGATGGGAAAGATTGGTGGCGGATGCGGTCCTCATGAGTTCGCGGCTTTCGTTCGCCCAAGGCTCTGTGACGCAGGCTCTTTTCTTTGCCAAATTATGCGTCAAATTGAACTGCAGAATCTGGGCGAAGGTTGAAAGGATATCCCAAAGGAAGCAGGAGAAATCGCTGTCTGCAAGCCGCAGCTCCGATCTTGAGAGTGTTGTTGATGGGGTGGCAAGGCTTGATGTGTCCCAATCAGTCCCAACGACAAATCACACCGTCACTTATTCTCAGGGAGCTCCGTTTTGGCCTCATGTGGGCTCGCACCATACTGCTCTCTTGAATCTTGCATATTTCTCTGCCCATTATGGTCTATTTCAGGACGCTGTCTACTACGGTGAGCAAGCCCTAAAGATCAACAGGACACTTAATGCGAATGTTCGCTTGATCGCTTCCCAAGCCCAACTGGGCTCTTTTTGGATATTTGGCGGGCGTCTCTCTGAAGGTCAAGAGCTTCTAGCAGCTGCAGAACAACTGTCTAAACAATTGGAAAGCAGTGTTGAGCTCGCTTCGCTGCAGATGAGCATTGCCTCCCTTCACAGGTTGCAGGGCAACTACCACGACGAATGGCAAGCTCTCCTGAGGGCGGACCGGATAATGGCCGACGTGACAGCATTGGAAACAGCCGAATCACTTCCTCTACAGTCGACCATTTCTGAGCTGGAAGATGGAATGGACAAACTAAAAATTCGGGGAAGTAGCAGGAGAGCACAACCAAGTACAGCAACAGCCCGGAGAACTCGTGCGACTACTGTATCCTCAAGGACGGCACCGAAGTCCTTGGTCAGCAAACCGGACGCAAATGGAACAATTTCGCAGTCTGTCTCGCACCTCAGAAGTGGCATCCTCCAACAGCAGGCAGCGTGTTCGCGTGCCCTAAGAGAGTTTGAGAAAGCCTCGCGTCTGTTGACTGACGCGCGGAAGTTTGCTACGTCTCGAAACGGCCAAATATCGTTGCATCTGAAAGAAAGTGAACATCACCTTGCTGAGGCCATACGGCAATTCGCGTCGCATGCGGTCTACTGTGTTCTGCCAGAATCGACAATATCCCTCCCTGCTTTACAATCGCCGAGGAAGGTAACGAACGAGACTACCCCTTCCACTAAACAGCCCACTACACGTAAATCACGAGCACCTGCCAGAGGAACGCGGACCAAACACGTGAAAGCAAACGAAGATTTCATCGATATTTTGGCCAAGGCTGGTGATTGTCTGAACAACGTATTTTCGGCTGCAACGGCTCTGGGATCAACCTTGGACAGCCATATGGCGTCCCGGCTGATGAGTCGCATTTCAATGTTGTCGCATACGACTGCGCCTGGGCGTCCAATGCCATGGTCTCAACCGCCAGCGAATGTGAATGGTAGGTGTTACCCTCATCATCAGTACTGGATAGATCACTGACTGAGCTGTCAGAAATTGGCCGCATCGGCGCTTTTTCGCGCGAGCGAATCGCTATCGATATTGACAGGCAACTCTCCGATTTCAATGATCCGCTGCTTTGGCCAGCTCAGGGGTGTACAGCAGAACCAGAGACAGACCTATGCAGCACCTTTACTGAAGAATATATCGATATTCTACCGTCTAACTGGAACGTACTTTCCTTGTCCCTCAGCGCCGACTGCACGGAATTCATTATCTCTCGGCTACGCAAGGATCAATCGCCCTTCCTCCTTCGACTTCCATTAAAGAGAGGGAACGGTGAGGACGACGAGGATCAGTTCACGTTCGAGGACGGAAGAGGGGAGATGCAGGAAATTATCAAGCTGGCGAACGAAAGTGCACATGCCGCGAAGTTACAGAAGGACCGGCACTCCAAGAAGGAGTGGTGGAGAAACCGCGAAGCTCTCGACCGGCGCTTGCAGAACTTGCTGCAGAACATTGAGAACGTCTGGTTCGGTGGTTTCCGGGGGATCTTTTCACCTATGGCTCACGAAGAGGCTGCCCTCTCGCGGTTCGCAACGTCGTTTCAGAACATCCTAGACAAGCACCTCCCTTCGAGACAAAAGGGCGGCCGTTCAGCAGCTCCGAGGCTATCGCTACATCGCAATGTCTTGGAGTTGTTCGTTGGCGTGAACGACCTAGAAGGCCAGGAAGATCCTGAGGAGACATTGATGGATCTTTTGTACTTTGTGGTCGACATCTTGCAATTCCAGGGGGAACGCAATGCCTATGACGAAATCGACTTTGATATGATGGTGGTCGAGACACTTGATGCTGTGCGGGGCTACCATGAAGCGGCGCGGCGCTTACGCGAAGGGCAGCGACCGCAGCATACTGTCTTGGTCCTGGATAAGGTACTGCACTTGTTCCCGTGGGAATCACTGCCATGTCTGGAAGGATTGCCGGTATGTCGTGTGCCGTCCTTGGAATGTCTGCGCGAGCGGATTCTCCAGTCCGAGAGCATCATCAAAGTAAAGGGCAGCGACACCGGATTTGCCATTGACCGTGGAAATGGCACATATATTCTCAACCCTACAGGAGATCTTCAGACGACGCAAGCCACTTTCGAGGCCGACCTTGGCCGCCTGGCTACTTGGACGGGGATCGCCAAGCGAGAGCCGACCGAAGAGGAGTTCAAAGATGGCTTGGAATCCAAGAGCCTATTTCTGTATTTTGGCCATGGGAGTGGCGCACAGTATATCCGTGGAAGGACTATCAAACGACTTGACCGATGTGCAGTTACATTCCTCATGGGATGTAGCAGTGGCACACTGACCGAAGCGGGCGAATACGAGCCATACGGGACCCCAATGAATTATTTGCATGCAGGCTGTCCCGCTCTCGTTGCGACCCTGTGGGATGTGACCGACAAAGATATTGATCGCTTCGCCAAGTCTACATTCGAGAAATGGGGACTGATTGGAGACCGGGATACCCATGGCGAACGAACGACGCTCCCGAGCAAGGGAAGATCCCGATCGGCGAAAACGAGCAGCACTGAATCTTCTGGCCCAGTGATGCTGGATGAAGCAGTATCCAAGTCACGAAGTGCCTGTGTGTTGAAGTACCTGAATGGCGCGGCGCCCGTCATCTATGGCATTCCTTCGGTGTTTCTGGAATAGACCTGTACATAATGTGTTTTGGTGTTGGCGTTTGCTAGGCGAGGATGACCTGTTTTGTGCACTGTTGGAGTTTTGTAATTAGATAGATGGTGGATGTCCCAGTTAGAGCATTTATTATTGGCGCTGTGCGTTTCCAACCTGTGTATATCTATGAGAACGAAGTGACGGAGGCCTGTCCTTTCCATGGTTAGTGCCCCAATATGATATAGTATCACGTAACCTCTGTCTTGGTCACTCTAATTACCCAACTACCTAGCAACATAAGACCAATCCAGCATTACCTAGACCAGGAGAACTTTACAATAGCGAATATCTTCGACGAATCAGCTTGTGGAAGCATATAAGGAAGCGAAGAAGAGCTCTCAGCTTCGTGTGGAAGGACGTCGGCGCGCAAAGAGACTACGTTCGGCCAGTACGTCCTTGGGCAAAGACGAACAATCGTCTCCAGAACTTTCGTTGACTCACGATACTGCAGCCGTCGACCCCGGATCACGCTCAAAATGGTCAAAGAGGAAAAAGACGAGTTCGGCCCTGCCTGTCCTATTCCCCTAGTTATCCAGCCTCACGAACGCGTTGAACAGCTTAAAGAAGTCCTAAACGATCCTGAACAGCAACGCCAAACGATCAACATTATGGCACTCATACGGATGTATGAAAGTGGGGAGCTTGAGCCCCTTACAACCGGTTATACAATCTGGCTCTGTGATGGGAAGATCATGGATAAAACGCTCAGCACTGAGAGCCGTATCCCAAGAATTCCTCAAGGGTCTGTTGTATGGGCTGAGGTTGGTGCATCTTCATCATAACTTAGTATTTTTCTTACTATTCATCTAGGGGATTAGGATGCAGATTAGTATGTGGAGTCGACCCCAGTAACTATCTCTACACAGTGAAACAGTCCTCACATCTAATCCTGCATGTAAAGTTCATGTCCATAAAGGGCAATGTTTTCCGGAATGCAGGATCCACAGGGGACTCGGCATATATTTCTGCTAAGAGGATATCAGACCATTGATTGGAGGAAGCTATTTTTGTAGCCTAGTACCTGTCTTGATACAGTATCTCCATCTGACGTTGAAAAGGTGGTGGGGAGAAAACAGCAGAATAATGATGAAGTTGCTGCCCCTCACGGTTCCCCTCACGGTTCCCCTCCCCCACCCTCCGTCACAAAAACCACCCGCTCCATCGTCATTCCACTACGATCTTGCATGTTCACAAAGACCAGCTGGGATTGAGATCACACAACCATGTCCGTCACCACAAAAGCCACAATCGCCTCCTTTGGCGGCAAGCTACTGAAGCTGAGCCATGTCGCAACCTCCACAAAATGCGAGATGAACTTCAACCTCTACCTACCCCCACAGGCCTTCCAGAACTCATCCCAGAAGATTCCCGTCCTCATCTACCTCTCCGGCCTCACCTGCACAGCCGACAATTGCTCCGAGAAGGGTTTCTTCCAGCACGGCGCCAGCAAGAAAGGCATTGCGGTGCTCTACCCAGACACCAGCCCTCGTACGTTACAGCCCACCCCCGCCCCCGGTCAATGATAAGCTATACCACACATATTGATGCAATGCACCGAGAACAGGCGGTCTGAACATCGAAGGCGAAAACGACTCATGGGATTTCGGCACGGGCGCCGGCTTCTACGTCGACGCGACAAAGGCCCCCTACAACAACGGGTACAACATGTACACCTACGTCACCGAAGAACTCCCCAAGGCGGTCTTTGAGGCATTTCCGCAGCTCGATTCGAGTAGGGTCAGCATCACGGGACATAGCATGGGTGGTCACGGTGCGCTGACGCTGGTACGTAACCTATCTTAATAAACAGTTTGTCCCAACGGGAGGTAATATGCTGACAAGTGCCGCGCGTGACAGTTCCTCCGTAACCCGGGCAAATACAAATCCGTCTCTGCCTTTGCGCCCATCGCGAACCCCATTAACTGCCCCTGGGGCCAGAAAGCGTTCGCGGGCTACTTCGGCGAAGACCAGAAAGCGAAATGGGCGGAGCACGATGCCACCGAGCTGGTGAAGAAGTGGAAAGGGCGGCTGGATGTCCTTATTGATGTGGTACGTGTTTCCCCGCAAATTTGCCTTCTTATTTGACTTCGGAGCGAGATTGACCGAATGCGCAGGGTACCGGCGACAACTTCTACAAGCAAGGCCAGCTTCTCCCGGAGAACTTCGAGAAGGCCGCCAAGGAGGCTGGCGTCGAGGGCGTCAATATCCGCTACCAGCCTGATTACGACCATAGTTACTACACCATGGCGACGTTCTCGGATGACCATGTCGAGCATGCGGCCAAGTATCTCTTTGCTTAGTGGGTTTCCCCTTGATAATTTGTGATTGTCTTGTTCAGTGATGCATGCAAAGCTATCCGAGTACTTCGTTGGATGCTGAAGTGCTCTGCCTAATTGTACAAGTATCTGGCGTCTTCTGATGATGACTGATAAAAGTGAGCGTCGGGCGCCGAAGTCACATATATAGAGTGCTTAGCAGGCTGGCCGGTACAATCAACTTGCAAAGAGCAACGATCTTATCCAATACTCAGTATCTACTATCATCTGTGCACAGAGAGAATGGGTAATCCAAATCATATTCTTGATATTGTATCTCATATTTTCATGATTTATCATTAAGTTCTCAAGACCGTACATACGTAAACCCTCGTTGCTGGGTATCCATCGTCCGCTGACCGTCGGAAATCGGCCGTAAGACTGATAAACGAGTCGACTGCTCGCAAGATCCCGACAACTCCACTTGGCAGGTACGTCCCAGTCATAGAACTCATCCGAGACCGCCATCCCACGTAACCAAAACCCAGCCAAAACCCAGGTCCTCACCTCGTGCCAGTAGCGGTCACCCTGACCATCCGGCTCTCTCCGTTTTCTGCATTGCCTCTGCCTCAGTAGCACGGTTCCAACTCGTCGCTTCCGAATAAATCGAGAATGACAAAGAACGCTGTATATCAACGCCTAATCATGCAAACGAATGCCTCACCAACTATATACTTTTCTGTGCCGGTGGTGTAGTGAAGTCGTGACAGTGGGAAGGAAGCGCGTGCTGGGGACAGACCAGTGTCTTTTAAAAGGACCACATGATAATATCCGTCATCAAACCAAACTGTGGGGGAATCTAAAAGGAAGTGAAATGACTCTGAGGAATGCTGAAGAGTATGGGTGAATAGAAAGATGAAAAGGAAGAAATAGAGATGACCGCGTCCGAGGTAAAATCATAACCATATCATGCGCTCAATCGCTGGATGAAAGACTGCACCACAACATCAGTTATTCAAAATCAAATCGAGAGAATGATGGGGGTCCGAAAGACATACCGGAAAGAATTGCCGGAACCCCTTCAAGTCCAGCCGGCTCAAAGCACCCACAAACTCTTCAATCAACTCTGCACCCATACCCATGCCAGGCAGTTCACGGTCGCGGAGATATGTAAGGTACTCCAGGCCTGTTTTGGCATATATCGTACGCTGTAACCCGCCCGCTTCGGCAAGAACCTGCTTGGCCTGCGCATCCTTGGAGTTGAAAGAAGGTGTGGACGGCAGCGCCCAGCATAATGGGGAGAATCTTGTGATCATGAACTGGCCAAAACCGGGCAGCGGAGCCTGCGCTGGAGGGACCCCGTTGGAAGCTTCCGCGATCACATCGGGACCGCCCCACGAGCTGCTCATCTTCGAGAGAACAGAGAAGGCCATCTTCGCAGTTGTAAAGTCATCAATATCTTTGGAGAAATGCTCGATAGTGGAGATGACGGTCTCAAAAATGGGTTGATTTCCTGAGACTGGGTTAGCTTATACTAGGAACAAGCACCGACTGCTGGTGATAAGGACTCACTTTCACTGATGATGACAGCGCCCAAGTCATTGTTCAGAACGGCCAGCAAGAAATTCAGGTATTCCCGTTTCAGCTCGGCCAGTTGAATCTCATCATCCGTGCCCGTTGTGGGATCGGCGATTCCGGAGAACACTCGTTGCAGGAAGGGGGTGAGTAGTGTGTCAAGGATGGAATAGATTTCGCCCTTGAATCCAAAAATAACCTGATCTAGGAGACGTAGGAACAGGGCCATCTCATCCCGCGAAGAAGTCTGAGTAAGAAGGCCGTCAATCCACCTTGGCAACTGTGGCAGAATTCGAGATCCCAGGACGCCGATGAGCCTCGAGAACGCAAACCGGGCAGCTGTCCGAACGTTGAATGAGGTCTTCAGGGACTCCAATGCAACCAGCGTGGCTTCCGACACTTGATTGAAAGCTGCTGAGACTTCGGGTGCAGGTAGAGTAGCGGGCGTATTCGTTCCAGGCATCCAGTCTGAAAATCCGCGGGCAAGGGTTCCCAGCGCCATGATATCATGATGAATCTGCAGAATGGCTCGTTCATCCTGTGATTTCGCCGCTTCCAGGTTCTTTTCCATGTCGACGAATATAGGATTGAGCACCGCTTGCGCATAGAGGACCTGTTTATCAGGTGAGACGGTGGGAGTCGAACAGATGATACCGACAGCTTCGAAAAGATACAGCTGGCTGTTAAAGATGGCGTCGGCTGATTCGTGGTCCTCCGAAGACATCTCATCACCGTCAGATCCCTCCGAAGGTAGTTCGGCGCGCATAACCAGAAGATCTCCAAGGGCTTCCACAACGGTTTGCGCGACGTTACCAACGTACTGTCTGAGTTGCTTGACCAATCGCTGGAAAAGGTACCAAGAACGAGTCTTCACCTTCTTGATTGGGTGGTGAACGAGTTGAAGGAAGTTCTCCAACACACCTGGAATTAGGTGGGTATGGTGATGAAAGAATGAGCTATAGCGCACGCAGATCTCCATATACTGTAATTGCGTTGCCGGATGGGTGAATGAACGAATGTCTAAAAGTTGTTAGCCCGATTATGGAGATTATTCCACTCGATGTACCTACCAGACTCGACCATTCTCAACATCATTTCGATGAGCCTTTCGGCAGCTTGGTTATTGGGATTACTCTTGGTGTAGAGACTTCCGGCCTTGACGGCGAGATCTCCAAACAAGAACATCTCATGTAGGGCAAGGTCCAGGTCACGCCAGTCCATTTGGGAGCCCGACTGCCGCAGGTTCTCAAAGGTCGTTGCCACCATCTCTGACACAGCTTCCATGTATAGCTGTTCATTGACCGAAGCGATCATCTGCTGAAGAATACCAAGTCTCTTGCGAAGTTCTTGGAATTCTGCCTCGTCCGTCTGCTCATCTTCCTCGCCCCATGAGGAGGTCTCGTCGTATCGCATCTTGGCAATGATAGCCTTCAATATCGGAAGGAGGACCGAAGAATGCTGGGAAGCAAGGGCGGGGTTGACTTTGGCGATCCTTCTTAGATAGGTCAAGAGGTCGCTAACGCACGGAATGACCGTTGAGCAGACTTCGTCATATTCATCGGAAAAGTATCTCAGGATATGTGGCAGGAAAGCCTGGAGCAGCCCATTGGCTTTCTCCTTGCACTCAGCCGAGACGCCTTCCTGTTCCAATGCCCGTACAATATCAATGACAGTGATATTGACTAACTTGGCGACGGTTTCCGCCAGATCCGTGTCATATTTGAAGGTGAACCTATTTCCGTGCAGAGGGGGGCTATTCGAGAGTTGAGAAACAATAGTATCGAGATTCAGGAAGATAATCATGTCGATCTTGTCCTCCGGTTTCATCTTCTTGCCGATGATCTCCGTGAAGACATCAACCGCTGCATCCCGCACCTTCTCTTCTCCTTGTCTCAAATCCTCTTTCTGCGCCCGGCCCAGCTGTTGGAACAAAAGATCAAGCATTGTCTGGTTCACCACAAGACCGATATCAATCCAGCTGACCCAGCTGCCGACAGCCTTCAAGCACATCTCCACAATTACGTCGTTGCCGTCCCGCCATTCCGACAAAATCTGTTGCCATGAGCTGGTGATCTTCTGCATATCCCTCTGCCGAATGAGGTCCTTGAGCCCATTGGCCTTGTCCTGTTCATTGCGAGATCGCGAGACCAAAACATCACCAATCTCGTCGTGGATAGAGTTGATAACCCGAAGGTAGAAGATAATTCCGGATGCGTTGTCGCGCGTCGTGCTCGAGGGGCTTTTGTGGGTCAGGCTGAGGAGATCATCAAAGAATGATTCCCACCCGCTGGCGTAGAGTGCAGAGAAGAGAAAGGTAATGGTTTGGGCGATTTTGTTCTGGATGTTCGGAGGGTCGGATGCTCCTGCGTCCTGTCCGTAGACCTGCCGGAGATACGCCAATAGGCCATCCTTGACGTACGCTAGGGCCTGCAAGTCTATCAAACCGCCCTGTGCAGCGCTATTGACCACTTCCAGAGCCACGTGCCTCACGATACCCGAGCGCTGAGGAGTTTGTGTGAACAGTGAAAGGCAGACCTGCCATCCCGACGGGTCGGAGCGAAGCTGGTTCACGAATTCGAAGGCTTGCGTCTTAAGGGCTGGGTCTGCGGACGGATTCGAGGCAATTTCAATTGCATTTGCTACCTAGTTAGACAGTACAGTGTTAGGCCCATCTAGTCCGGTAGAATCATCCTTGCTCTTGGAGTACGTAGACATTGGGCAGGTTACGGAGGGGCACGCGAGGGGAAGGGTGGTGGGGTGGCCTTTTTTTTTCCATTTTCTCCCACTTTTTGTGAAGACGGACTCAAAAGCCACAGGGGTTGGCATGAGATTGCTCACCTGCTCTTCCATCTTCGACCAGCCGGGCTACCTTCGAGTCGTGAGGACTCTGAAAGCGAAAATAGCAGTGATTCAAGAAAAAGTGGTTTGTCGGGATCAAAATCAACGGCGGTGGAGAGTCATAGCACAGAGGAGGGTCAGTAGGCTATCGAACTATGCATAGTAGGTTTAGTTCCAGCATCAAAATAATAATACTAATAATCGGGCGGTGTTTCGAAGGGGGCTTTGCCTGTGGGCGCCTTAGCTTGTCATGAGCCCCAGTTATTATTCGGGTAAAATGGATAGGACAGAAAAATTTCTTTCAGTGGAGATTGGGCCGTCACTCACGCGAACTCTTGACTAGGACTTAATATCCTGATATGTATACAATGATAAAGTGTGACAATGAAAGGTGGGTTCAGCAGGGCGAAAGGATTAGCCTAGCTTCAGAGCTCGATGACAGTGACGTTGATGGAGGGGAAAGAAATTGAGAATTGTTGTGATGAATCATTTCTTGTGCGGACGTCAAGCTGAACGGGTGTGGCCCAGAAAGGGCAAGGGGCGACGTGCCTCGCCCAAAGTGGCCCTCGATGCCCGCACATTCAGGCATAATTGGCATCAACTGGGCAGCATCCATAAAATATCTCCTTGATATATTAATGTTCTGAACATGTTCACATGCACTAGTCTAATTCGAATTATCTTCTCATCATGGTCATTATATATACTTCTGGTCTACTTCTTGGCCGCCTCCTGTTTCAACACCTGCTGTTCCATTTTCTCAAATCCCTCAACAGCCTTGCCGTACTTCTCGAAAACTCCCTGCTGATATCCATCTGCAATCTTTTCAATGAACTCTTCCTCTCTCCACCGTTGACCAATCAGGTCTTCGAAAGTCTGGCCGGGCTTTCTCTCAATAGCCCATACAGCCTTGTATGCTGCGCCCAAAGCACAGGCATTATCTCCAACATCCAGCTTGTAAACTCCATCACTTCCTCCCAAGATCTCTCCAGCTACCTTAGCAATAGCTTTGTTCTTCGAGCCTCCTCCAACAAGGTAGACACGACGGGGCTGGGGAGGCAGTCCATCGCCAGGGCTCTGGGTAAGACCTCGGGACCGCAAGCGAAGGGATAACATCTGGCTCTCCACGATAGCCCGCGCCTCGTCTGACGGCTTGTTCCATCCGTCTTCGGTTTCGGTCAGTGTATCACTAGCCGGATCGTAGGTGAAACGCCACTGTCCGGACCGGAGATTTGGCACGATTTCTGGTCTGGGGAAAAACAGGCCCATTTTCATGGGGTCGGATTCGGTCTTCTGGCCCATCGGGGGCGTCTCAAGCATAATCTTGTCGAAGCTTTCCCACGACTGGGATGAGCCGCTGCCCGATTTCTCATTGATAGCATCACGAACATGTTCGCGCGCAAGGCCGCCGTTCTTGTAGCAAAGCATAAACATGTAGAGTCCAGGGGTGGTGGGATGATTGAAGAAATGTGTTGCAGGGTCTGGCTTGTAGCTTGGAGTAGACATGAGGAAAGTAGTCGAAGTTCCCAGAGACACCATAGCATCAGACGGCCGCAAGGGCAGGGCAAGGATGGTGGCCGGGTTGTCGCCAGTCGAAGGAAGGATCTCACAGTCGGAGCTGAACCCATACCGCTCAACGAAATATCTATTGATCTTTCCAAGGCGTAGACCTCCATCTTCGGGGACGTCACCTAGCTTCCGCTTGAGGTCCTCTACGCCAAATGATCCCGCACAAAGCCCAAGAAGTTTCTCATTGTAAGCACCCTTCTTGATATCCCACAGGTTCATGCCGCAGACGTCGGAGATGTCCATGGGCGCAATGTGGCCCAAGAGCAAGGACGCAAGAAACGAAGACACAAGCGAGATTCTGGCCGTCTTTCTGTAAACCTCGGGATATTTCCTCTGCATTCGGAGAATCTGAGGACCGGTGAATCTCTGTCCAGTAGCGAACAACCGTCAGCAAGCTCCGAAGACATGGTACATGACCCACTTACATGATGGGCCTTGCTACCCGTCGCCTCAGCCAACTGCTCCGGACCTCCCAAGAAATCGTCAAACTCATCACACTCCTTCTGAGTACTAGCATCTTGCCAGTTCGGGCTAAAGGGGTGCGAAAAAGCTCCACTCAGCTGTTCCTCCAGGGACTTGCGCGAATCCAGCGACTTGAGGAGGCTCTCCGCATTTTCGCCCCAGTAAACGCTACCATGCTGCTGTCCCGCGCCGCTGATTCCCTTGACACGGCTAAAATCTAGTCCTTGTTTGCGCAGACCGTCCAGTACTCCGTCCAAGGCCTGCAGCCACAATGCAATGGGTGCGAAGACCTCATGCTCCGCCTCGTTGGTGAGCACGCCCTTTTTGATCGAGAACCCGTGGGAATCGGCATCGAAGTCGAATTTGGAGACGTGTACCACCTTCAGCTCTGAGTTGACCACCAGGCCTTTGAGCTGCTGTGTGGAGAGGTCGAACCCAATGTATAGAGGGCCCTGAGAAGCCATGATGTGAGTGTTGAATGACTGAGAATCTAACCCCGCGGGGAGATAAGATGACGTTGATACGGATAAGAAAGGACGGTAACAGCGCAGACAAAGGTAGAATGATTTGGAAGCAAAATAAGACGTACTATGGAAGAAATAAGAACAGAAGAAAATCCAAAGACAATACGAAGGTTTTAAGATGAGACTTATGGTCAATTGGCAAAATGTCAGGTGGAAGCTGTCTCTTACCAATTTATCCCTTTCTCGGGCAAATTCAGGATAAGGAAAAGTCGGTACCTGGGGAAAATGATCTTTAACCTCAAATGATCTTTAACCTCCTGGTCCCCCACCAAACTTTTTTACCTTGGGTGAGATAGACCATAATTTACCAGGTAATATTTAGGTATAGGTACTTATACCCAAGAAATCCCATTTCATCCAATGACATTGCAATTTCTAGACAAACAGAATACTTCATCAGGACAATTATACCTACCTATAGATTATGATGCCGACGTGATGTAAACACCCGGGAAGCATAACTGCGGGCGGGAGCATATGAGGATAACCCCACCGCCGGGAAATTCCCCGGTTAATATCGAGAACACTCTCTCATTATCTATTTACGGTACAGAGTACAGGGACTCTTCGGGTTCTAGATGGGGCAGGATTACGAGAGTCTAACAAAAGGCGTCTTGAAGGTAGAAATATCAATCAGATGATCATTCCACCTTTTAAGAAAGGCAAAAGGATGGTTGATAAAGTTGACTGCCGGCTAATTGTATGAGAGTTGAAAGTCTCAGTCCTGCCAGTCTCTAAACTATATACTCTATGGCCCCTCTAGGGCAAGATAGGCCAACAATAAAGCATCTTTTGTAGATTGTCGATAAATCTCCTCTCTTCGAGGCCATGTTCTTGGTCCCGTTGTGCCCCGAGCTGATCTCGTCTATCCAATTCCGGAAATTCTAATCTCATCCTCAGCACACATGGGCGGTCTTCCATTCGTCTTTGCCTCCGGGGTATCACATGCTCTTCGGTGGAGGTCAAGCGGAAGCGAAAAGTGCAAAGTTAACATGACGAATATGTGTCCCATTTTCAGATCTTTGTATAGGAGGAAAGATGCAAGCGCTATTGCTTAACGGGTCTTGCGTGACTCATTCTCCTTGTGTTGATGGTCGTGGGCATGCGCCTCATGCACCGCATCAATATCGCTCTCTTGCGGCTCGGGGTTACTTTGTCTGATGACTTCTGGAGCGATAAACTCCTCCGTAAAGTCCAAATGCTCCAGTTCGGAAGGGACAAATCGGATCTTGAGCCGCTTGACCCCGCGCACAGCCGCCCCGACGGCATGTCGAACGGTCTCCTCAATCTCGCGAGATCGGCTGAGTGACCAAGCCCCCGGCACCGCTAATTCAATCTCCATGAGGTAGTTTTGTCCAGATTTCATACCCTGAACGTCCCGGATCTGTATTGCGTGTGGATCTTCGAGTTTGGCAAGGATCTTGGCTGCCGCATTGCGTACAGAGTCTTTGATGTCGTCATCAACCGTAGTATCTGCCAGTTCGAGCAGGGATGTCGCAGTATTGGCCCACCCAGCCTTAATCACCATCAGTGAAATGAGAAGGCCACCGACTGGATCAAGCCAAGACGCATCTTGAAACATGTAAGATCCGCCGATCGTGAACAGGGCGACGACGCTAGTGAGAGAGTCGATGCGGTGGTGTACGGCGTTGGACGCGAGCACAGAAGATTTGCGTTCATTTGCAATTTTCATAGCTAGAAATAGCAACGCCGCAGCGGTTAGCTGATAGCCACAGTAACGTAGGGAGAAATTGGAACTGAGCACTCACTGGCACGATAGAGCCATTCCTTCACGATAATTGAACCCCCTGCAAGCCATGCCGCATTGATATTCGGCCCAAGGGCCTGGACTCCGTGTACATGCGAGTGGCCATGACCCACAACTCCGGAGTGAGCAATCGCCTCCGCAGCCTCGGGAAAGAACTGATCCAGTAGAACTTGTCCTGAATTCAGGCCCATAAACACACCCCCACAAAGCAGGAGTCCGCTCACACCCAGTGCACCGATGCTTTCAATTTTCCCGTAACCGTTGGGAAATCTCTCTGTAGGGGGCTTCAAAGACCACGCGACAGTTCCTAGTGTAAGAAAGTCGGATACGAGATCGGTAAGGGCATGATAGGCATCGGCAATCAAAGCTTGCGAATGGAAGACATAGCCGCCAATGAATTTCCCAATTGCCATGGCGAGGTTGGCAACCAGGCCAATCCGCGTGATTCGTACTCCAGCGTCGCTTTTGTTCGCAGAGGTGAGGTAAACATTTCCGTGATGATGATGGTGATGATGAGAATGGCCCCCATGACCACCGTGTTCTCTTGTTTGAGTTGCCATGAGTGAAGTGGTTATGAGGTTCGGGGTAGATATTGTCGATGGTGTTAATGAAAGACGCGGAAAGGAGCGGATGCGAGCATTGGAGGAGAGGGGGCTCTTATGGCGCTGAAGGATCGTTGATGTACAAAGGACTCGCTTCAGGGGTAAGAGACGCGCGCCAGAAGTGGAAATGATACCGGACCGTCCACTGAATACGGGGCGGCGGAGGACAGAAGTTGATGGTGGTGTTGTTGGTGATGGACGACCGGCCCTACACCGCAGGGGCTGCGTCAGCGGCATCAGGGCGACGCACGTACTCCCCGGGGAGTTAAGTTTAACTGTTTTAAGGCACGCGACAAATTAGAAGCAGCAGATTAGTTGGGGGTTGATTCGAAGGCTGCGGTAGCTCAGGACACTGTGTTCTTCTTGGCTGTACCCATGTCTGGGGGGCGCGGATCTCCAAAATAATTGATGGATAATATTATCTAGTTCATGTTATTCTGTAAAGAGGTACACACAGCATCTTGGAAGGTAGAAACCGGGAAAAAGAGATTCAAGCATGGTTTTGAAGCACAGCCTCCTAGTTAGCATCCGGCTGAGCCAAAGCCGACATGTGCTGACAGGCTGACCTGACTGGCCCATCGGCTCAGAGCGGGCGGTTCTCCCTCCCGACGGCGGATCTGCCCTGGTGCATGCTGTATCTATTTACTGCTGACATGCTCGAGTAACTGAGGGGGGTGAAATATGATCGCAGATTTTACTGTCCTCGCTTCCCATAGGAGCCAAGGAATGCTTGTATATTGCTAAACCTCAGAAGCTGGACCATCGTCGTTCAATTGTAGTGACAGCGCTGATGCTCAACATCGTCATGGAAATTGAACACCAGGGGCACTATGATATCAGCCCAGTGGAGCTTGCTTGGCGGTGCTCTGCCGATATCGCCCAACTCTTCTTCGAAACTGCGGATGCCAATCTGGAACAAGCAACTTCATGAAGACCAAGCATCAATCTGGACTTGTGAATCTGCAAGTTTCCACAACCCAGAATGCGTGCGCGTTTCCTCTCTGCCAAGAAACGTCCACGCATGTCCTGTGTCGAATTGAATGGTGCATATTCGAATGCGTAATCATCTTACGCCTCATCGGACTCTCTGCATTAGTTGGAGAGAGCTGTGGCTTGTTGGACTCCTGCGCAGACTAACTTAGGTTTTTCCTTTCTGAAACAGTGCAGAGAGTGCTTTGTGCTTTCGATGAGTTGATGATTATGTCTTACCAGTCATCTACCACGTCAGCTCAAGTCCCTCATACGGAAGCGCGCCGAGACTCGTGGAATTGAGCTTGAAGTCGCACGAAATGTTCAAGTTCGTTCCTCCACTCATATTGAAACCATTTGATAAAGTCGCAGCCAGTGAGGAGTTACGATCTGCGACTGCTTCATAATCGAAACACCTTGTTACCATAGGACTAGGCCTCAATGATCCGAGGACCAATTGTCTGAACTATTTCTGGTCTAGTACTCGCGGACTCGCCTCCATGGTCCATTAATAGGAGCGAAGTACAACTGCAATCGTACCATAGGTGGAATGAGCTTTCTCGTACGAAACGTACCTCTTCGCTTAGGTTGTAGAGAAGAACCAGCACCGAAAAGCAGACAAGGCGTTCTGAAGTCATCACATTGACCATGGTCTGCTGCTAGATTTGAATTGAAATATATCTAACGCATATCATCAGAATAAAGAGAACGATGAGTCCTCTATGCCATGATATTTTCTCTTACAGCGCGACTGGGTAAAGCAGAGACTGACAAGGAGGTATTTGGATCCAAGGGCGCAACTAAATGCCAAGACAAATCAGCATGTTAGCTCAGGGGAAGAGCGCCGGGCTCATAACCCGGAGGTCCCTGGATCGAAACCAGGACATGCTATCTGATTCGTTTTTTCCTCTGGCCACATACATAATCTTCGTACCTTGCTCAATCCTTTTTCCTTTTCAGTTCCCTTCCTTCACGTCTGTCTATTCTTCACTTTTTAGAAATTACTTTGATAGCCCTCAAAAACTTCAGAGACCTATCCGTTGTGTCATGACTATACTAAGGCGGATAGTAGTGTACTGCGTAATAAAATTTAATCTTTGACATTCCTGCCCATCGCTGACCTCGATCCTGAAAATAGTACAGGCATTGGGTCGTACTCCCCACGTTCCTTTCGGCAATAAGCAATTTGTAATGATCAGTCGCTTTGTCTAATGAGCCACGAGTTGCAATACGAAGATAATTTCTCCCTGGGCTTATATAACCAAAAACCGACAACAATATTAATCCCAAGCATGTTAGCTCAGGGGAAGAGCGCCGGGCTCATAACCCGGAGGTCCCTGGATCGAAACCAGGACATGCTATTTGTTTTCCTTTTTCCCCTTCCCAGTGTAGTGCATTACTACCCCTTTTTTTTTGCCGATATATTTCTGGATAGTCTTATTAAGGTAAAGGCTGGCGGCTCTGTCGGAATATATGCATTAAGAAATAGACTATGACCCTTTAATCATGTCCTTGCCCGGGGACTCCCGTACGGTTAGCTTCATAACAATGCTGTTCGTAGACGACCCCTAAATCTCGCAAATCTTGCATAGTGATACTCCTTCCTGAGGTCACGAAAGCCTACTCACACATGCAATTACAGGAATTTGTCGTCTGACCCTCTGATCAAAGGAGGTTAGTCACGTTTCACCTAGTGGATCGGACCGAAGGTATCAAATGTTGAACACCACCAGCGCAAGTACGATCACGTCCGTATCGAGCCCCATTCATTCCATTTGAACAATATCAGCATTCTTTCCGAGGCAAGCATGACCAGCGTGGTAGAGACCATGATTGCCTAATCATACCAGCTGGAGCAGTGAGTGCCCGAAGTGTCAGTGGAACCAGCTGTCTATTGTCAGGGAGCGTAGTCCATGTAGGACCCAGGCGATTTCCTTCTCTCGTGTCATTAACTGCTCATGTTATAAGGTTTGGTTGGTGACATCAGTCTCACGAGATACTCTCGCGTGGACTGGCTACCATAGTAAAGCGTATAAGGACAGAAGGGAATCAAAAAAACAAAACAAAAAAGAAAACAAATAGCATGTCCTGGTTTCGATCCAGGGACCTCCGGGTTATGAGCCCGGCGCTCTTCCCCTGAGCTAACATGCTTGGGTTTGATGAAAGTAGAAGACTTAATTTGTTATATTAACCAGAGTTAAAAAATATGCGCAATTGCATAGAATGGGAGGGATTGTGTCGTAGTATGAATTGAGTCAATCTGTGAGGCCAGGTAATAATTGGTGTCAAGTGTAAGTTAGACTCTTCCGCTTCGTAGTATCATCTTCACTCCACGATAAATCTGACTCCCTTTGAAGTGGCACGAAGTGATTGCCTCAGGCTAGGGCAATCCCTCGAATATTTATGTATGCGGATGTTGTCATCGGGGAACACAAGAGGGACGCCGACACTATCACAACAGCCACCTGCTTTATCGACCAACGGATATGATCCATGAGGCGTCGGCAAATGTCACATTTAGTCAAGACTTTCTACTGGTTTCAATTCTCGAGTATCTCAGTCCAGCCGGAACATGAACCTCACGAGCAACACTGGCATGCAGACCTTCGAAGCAGCCACCACAGAGCGCAGGGTACAATCAAGAAGTTTTCTTCTCTCGTGAAGTCTCTCTCTTCATCCCTCCAGTCTCATAAATGATCAACTCATCGCGCTCCCACATCAACTCGACCGCAGCCCCCACGGGCCCGACCAGAGTTACCAACAGCACAGTTTTCTTTAGCAGATCCAGCCATTCAACCTTGCCATAAACAACCAGATGAGCAGTCTTATACAAACTCAAGGCCCAAACCAGCACTCCCGCGGAGCCAATCAGATAATCCCAGCGCAGGAACACATGTACACCCTCCCCGATGTCGCTCACTTGCAATGCTGGCTTTGTCCAAGGCAAGGCAATCTCGAACACCTTGAACGGATGCAAAACTGCCAACAGCCGCTTCTCAAAGATGGCGGGGACAAGCACAGTAGCCAGAGATACGATCCACGAGATGAGGTGGGTCAACGCAGCGTTGGCGAATGCAAAGGCATACACGAATCGCAGCGACCGGAGATTCGCGCGTGCACCTTCAACCGATTGATCATTGCTCACAAAGGGACTGAAGACAATGTTAATTATGGTGAGAGCAATCGCAACATATGCAGGCCAGGGATGCCAGGATGCAATAAAGATCTGCTTCAGGTCGACGGTGACGTGCTCCGAAACGGGCAGGATCATCAGCAACGTAGGAACCATGAATCCAAGGATAAAGACCAGAGGGATGGCATTTAGAACTGCGCGAGGAATGCGGATGTTCTCAGCATTGGGCTTGCGCGCCGTGATGGAGTTGTGTAGCTGAAACGCGCAGTACAGGGGCGTGGCGAAGGCGAAGGTGAGTACCTGCGCGAGGAGGCCGAACATCGTGGGACTGGTTCTTCCTGTCAGCTTCTTCTGTCTCATAGATGTGACGGAGGATTACCGACAATGCAGCGATCGTCCAGGCATTTCCACGTCTCCAGGACTCCAGAGTCACCAAGGTCCAGGCAGCACCAAAAGTGCCAGAGAAAGCGATGGAATGCAGCGTCAGGGTAAGATTACTGCCATCCGTGGCAGGCCAGAAAAAGGTGGTCAACGCAGCTAGCACATTATCCACCTGCGTAATACCCGTATAGACGGTGCGTAGAGGCTCATTGGTGCCTGGCAGTGTCTTTGCCGAGATGGCTTCCTGTGCCAGACGATTCAAGCCATTGATTTCGGCGAAGTAGAAGATGGCGTACAGCGCGAACACGCTGAGCAGGGGAAGGACTAGCTTGGCTGTCATCTTGCTCGCAATTGACGTTCTGGTACATAAGGCGACCGGCATACGAGTGAATTGTATTAGAACGCTGAGATTGACATATTTATAACCGAATCTCGAGATCTCGATCTTACTTTCGGAGCTCGGTTGACGGCGGCATGGATTCACAACATATTTCCTGAATTGGCAATCCTTGCGAAATAATGTGGAGGAATAACGGATCACCAGCCAATGTTTGGTTTTTCAGGTGTTCATGTCTGCCGCAGAAGATCCCCGAGCTCTATACCGAGGCAGTGAATCGATCACAATCTCCGCTCGGAAAGGACCACGGCCAGTGCACATCGTCCTTGATTCGCACGGTGACAGATTCGCCAATTATTCGAAATGGCTCGATTAGCACTATTGTCCTAGAAGGCCATAGATGGTACCTTTGTTAGCGGCCTATGAGACTTTTCGTCCAAGCGAATTGTGCCGGTGATTTTCTCTCAAAAATAATGACATCCTTTCTTTGAGCAGCTGTCTAGATATTGGTATCTCAACACGGACAGCGTTAATCCAAGACGTTTTTGGTCTGCATCTGCTCGAAGGCCAACAGACTCGCAATATTGTCCCCGATCTGGCGTCTTCAGCATGGATGCGAGTGAATGTGCGCGCTGTGCGATCCCACTGCTGGCTTTGGAACGAGCTTAACACCGGCCAAAAGTCGCGAGCGTCATAGAGAAATGACCCGTCGTGGTCTCGAGGATCGATCGGATCAGTCGCTATATCGTATCAATCGATATGAAAAAGCATGGCATATATGTGCTTTATACACCAACGGAGGCGATTCAAAAAACGGTTTCGGAATCTAGTCCGTTCTGAAAGTGGTTATACACATGAAGCGAGCTAAATGCTTCTCGAACTGTCGCGTTGAACAGATCTACCTATTTCAGCCTGAATGCAAACACTCCGGTTGATATCAGGCTATATAAAGAATTATGGCAGCATTGAATGCACTATCATTCTCATGAATGGGTTCTTTCGCAAAGAAACGATATTTCGACAATGGAGTCTTTCCCGGAACCTAACCCAGTCAAGAAACTCACCATTGCCGAATATCTTCAAATTGCCGTGACAGTTTGTTTTCGAGTGCCATGGACCGTCTTGACTACTCTCTTGCGGCGTTGGGCGCCCTGGTCTTCTTACCATCCGCCCCCGCTTAGGGAACACGTCTTCCGGCATGTCATGACCTGGTGTGTATCCATCAAAAACAATCCTTGACTGCGTCTTGTGCATCGTTGAATATTCATACGGTGTCAATTCTCTTGTAGCCTGGGAAACAATACGCCCGGATCGCTCTGGGACAACGTCGCCGATCGAACCGGCCAGAACCTACTCACCTCGAACCGCTACGGGCATCTCAAACGCCAAATCTACCAGAGCGTACGCAGAGCAGACTTCTGCGGCTTCTGGATTTGCCGTGGACTGTCAGCCGAGGCGATCCACCCCCGCGATGCGGACCTGGTGCTCTTCCACTGTCACGGCGGCGGATACGTGAGTTTCCACCCGTCTGCCGGAGCGCCAGAACATCTCTTCATGGCAGAGCTTCTTCAACGGCACGGGCTTACGGTCGCCATCTTCTCCCTGGACTACACCCTCTTCCCGGCAGCTACATTCCCGAAACAGCGCGACGAAGCGATTGCCGCCTACGACTGGATCAACAAGGAGCTAGGAGTGGACGCATCCAAGATCGTGGTGATCGGCGATTCCGCAGGGGGGCATCTAATCGTGTCTCTACTGACAGGCCTTCACCAGCGCTATCAGAGAGCCAATGATGGACACGGCGCGGATCACCATCTAGACCGACCCGCCGGAGCAATCCTAGTCAGCCCCTGGTTGAATCTACACACGTCCCATCCCCGCGCGCTGGCGCTCCACTGGGAGGAGCGGCTCTTCAAACGCTCACTAGACAAATGCTGCGAGCAGGTGATGCGGAGCGCCCCCGCCCACATCGCCGAAGTGTACAGCAACTTCGCAGTCGACGTGGCAGCGCGTGGATCCTGGAAGGAGATCCTCCCCGACCGCACGTGGGTCTCGGCCGGGGCGGAGGAGCTGGTATTCCTGTACGACATTGAGGATTTTGTGACGCATGCACGGCGTGACGGGGCGGCGATCGCGCTGGATGTGACTGCAGGCAAGAATCATACGTGGCAGTGCTCCGAGGCGCTCGGGCAACATCCGAGATTACTGGCGATGAAGCCCGGGGAGGATGACGAGGGGCTGATGACGGGGTATCGACGGATAGCGGAGGAGATTCTGAAGCTTGTCGATCGATGACTCTGTGGCTGGGATGATTATCTAGATGAAGCACGTGGCATGAAGGAATGAAAGGAGATCTGTTTCATTGGTGGGGAGGGGACGGCTCATCTGCGGAGTGATATCATTATCAGATCCAGTTTTGGATCATAACATCAATAATCTATATAAGGTCAACAACGAATGAACTTTTTTTTTTTTTGGGGCAATCCAGACAGGACATCCCAAACCTCTAGTTATCTTCCCGAAGAACCAGTCCGTCATCTCTATCAAAATGCCTGCTGTTATGGCAAGTCTCACAACTCCATCAAGCGAAAAATATCTTCTAACAGTCACGGTAACATAGATCACCCTGAAATCAAGTGCGACCGACGACCAAATCAAACAGTAAGTGTCGCTTCATACTAGCGATGCGATGCGATGCCATGCCGCTGACAACCTGACAACCAGGGTGAAAGACAACATCACCTCAAGCGGCGGCAGCATCAAGTCGGACTTTGAACTAGTCAAGGGCTTCACGTTCGTCTACCTGTCCTCAGACAGTGGATCGCACTAACAAGTTTATTCAGCGCCGAGGTTCCTGACGGGATGGTGGGTACCTTGTCGAGCCATGACCTTATTGAGAATGTGGAGGAGGACGCGAACGTGAGCACTCAGCGATAGAAGATAGACATAACTCTGTACGATATGAGATATGAGATCTAAATACCACCATATACATATTTTTCCAGAAGAAGAAAACATCATCATGGCTTATACGCATCCAACGCCGCATACACGGCCTTGACATACTTCTCTGTGCGTGGATTCCCCAGCGTCCCAGTCCCCATTTTATTCAACGTATACGTAATCGTCACCTTACGACCGAAATCCATGATCGCGATTGACCCACCCCAGCCTCCCCAAAAGCACACTTTCCCTTGCGGCAGCCATTCCAAACCCTTATTCTCCGGCACCGGCAAGCCCATGCCAAGCCCAAACCGGAAAAAGCCCCCCATCACCAGATCCACGCCGCTGATCTGCTCCTGGAAGATCAGATCGATCGTCTGCGGCGAGAGGAACCGCTTCCCGTTTACGCTTCCGCCCAGCGTAACCATCGAGGTAATCTTGTTGATGGCTCGCGCATTGCCGAACCCACCTGACGCACCTTGCTCCGCGCGGCGGAACTCAGGCGTCATGCTTTCCGCTGCGTCGGCGGGGGTCCCGCGGAATGCGCGCATAGCGATACTCTGCGGGTCGAGGGCAAACTTTTGTGCAGGCGGGGGGGGCACGATGTCCGCCGTGCGCGGCCAGTCCTTCTCCGCGACGCCGAGCTGGAAATCCGCGTCGAGCGGGGTCGCAAGTTCGTCGGCGATGAACTGCGTCAGCGACTTGCCTGAGATGCGCCGGACCAGCTCGCCAATAAGAAAACCCTGGGCCGTGAGGTGGTAACCCGAGGCGGAGCCGGGCGTCCACCATGGCTGTTGCTCGATGAGTTTCTGCGTAGCCAAGGGCGTGTTGTAGTATTCTTCTAGGGACAGGGGCGGGTCCCAGGCGGGTAGACCGGCGGTATGGCTGAGGAGATGGCGGACCTCGATGTCCTGCTTGCCGTGCGCGGCGAACTCGGGCCAGTACTGGGCGACTTTGGCGTAGGGGTCGAGCTGGCCGCGGTCGATGAGGGTGAGTGCGGCGAGGGCAGTGACGATCTTAGTGACGGACCAGACGGGTGTGATGGTGTCTCTGGTCCAGGGCTTTGTGCGCGCAGTGTCTGCGTAGCCGCCCCAGAGGTCGACGACGGTCTCCCCGTTGATGTTTACGCAGATGTCGGCGCCGAGTTCCTCGCCGGAGGCGAGGTACTCCTCAAAGAGGGCTTTGAGGGAGGAGAAGGCCGGATGGCACATGCCTTGAACTTGTGCCATTTTGTTTAACTTGTAGACCGATGTTGGTGTTGAAATGAAGATGAGATGAGGGAGAGAATCTCACCCTGCGGGGTAGAGCTGTTGAAGTCCTTGGCAAGTAGATATTAGGCTGCCATGATGAGTCTAGTGGGCCTTCAGCTGAGACCATGGCAGTTTAGAATAGAATGTTTGCCCCGGGGTTAGTTCTTATCTTCTCCTCGAGCCATGTGTACACAGAACAAAATCTGATTGCCGGTCCTGAATCATGACATTCGATCATTTTAACGGAATCACCTGGACTGAGAGACAGATAGAAAATTTGAAGCACACAGGCGACAATTGAAGAAGGCTGTAGCCGAGGAAATAAGATGTAGCCTTGCCAATGAGTAGTATCAACATTCATAAATACTTCACGATACACGATGCATCCAACATCATGAATCACGAACCTCGACAGTGCTTCTTACAAACCAATAACTAAAACAAAAGTCGATTCAATCTCATCTACAATCTGAAACCAATCAATCATGACTGCTAAAGTGTGGATAAACATTCGGAGCCGTTGTACTCAACCACGGATGCTCCGGGTCGATGACATCAAGTCTCAAAGTGACCGAAACACCTTGACCGGACGTAGACCTTCTGAACATAGGATTCTGCACACAATTGCAAGCCGAGCAGCTGTACAAAATGCCATCTCCCAATGTAAGAGCCAGTAGCCTCTCACCCGCAACCTCCGACCTGGAAGAGGCTCCCACCTTCGAAGATATCCGCTCAGAGCCCGTCAGCCGGCGGCAGACGAACATCGATCTCGCTCGAGTAGAGAGTCTTCGTCTGACACACAGGTCAACGGTCGGCTCCTCTGCAGGGCCAGCGCCTCGAGAAGAATGGCTTCCGTTTGGCGATGGGAAGGACTATCCTCCCCTCCTACCTGATCCGGAGAAATACGTTGTTGGATTTACCGGCGTAGACGACCCAATGCACCCGCATAACTGGTCGATGTCTAAAAAGTAAGTTGGCCCGAGACTGTCAAGTCGAAATTCTGACGCTGACAGCTGCTTGCCAAACGAAGGGTACTCCTGTCCGTCATCCTAGCCTACATCACCTTCACGGCATCGTTTGCCAGCGCCATCTTCTCATCCGCTATTGGCGCCATCGCGGAGAAGTTCAGCATCAGCATAGAAGTTGCCACGTTAGGGATCACTCTTTATGTGCTTGGATTCTCAGCAGGGCCAACAATATGGGCCCCTGCCTCAGAGCTGATCGGGCGACGGTGGCCGATCACGATAGGAATGATCGGATATAGTATCTTCACCATCGGGACTGCAACGGCAAAAGACACGCAGACCCTCTTCATCACTCGCTTCTTCGCAGGGTTGTTCGCCGCCAGTCCCTTTGCCATTGTGCCCGCTGCCTTTGCGGACATGTACAACAACAGCCAGAGAGGTATAGCGATTGCCATGTTTGCAATGGCCGTGTTCGTCGGCCCCTTCGCATCCCCATTCACCGGAGGGTTCATCACAATGAGTTACCTGGGCTGGCGCTGGACTATGTACATTTCCGCCATCATGGGGTTCTTCGGTGTCGTCCTCCTGATCTTCTTCTACAAGGAGACATACGCTCCGGTGGTGCTGATGGAGAAGGCAGCAACTCTGAGGCGTCAGACTCACAACTGGGGAATCCACGCAAAGCAGGATGAGGTCGAGCTTGACCTTAACGATCTGCTCACGAACAACTTCAGCCGGCCCATTCGCATGCTTCTGACCGAGCCGATCGTGTTACTCATCACAATCTACATGTCCTTCATATACGGGATCCTGTATGCACTCCTCGGAGCCTACCCGGTCGTGTTCCAACGCACCCACGGAATGAATTTGGGCGTGGGCGGCCTGCCGTTCATCGGCCTGATCGTGGGCGAGCTCGCTGGCGGAGCCTACTCCTTGATCGACTCCAGGAATTATTCGCGCAAACTGCGCAATAACAACGATATTCCAATCCCAGAGTGGCGACTCCCACCGGCCATCGTCGGCGGTACCGCCTTCACAATCGGCCTGTTCTGGTACGGCTGGACGGGCTGGACACGCTCAATCCACTGGATGGCTCCCACGGCTTCTGGGGTATTCACCGGATTCGGAATCTACGTCATCTTCCTGCAGTGCTTTAACTATCTGATTGATTCGTACCTTCAATTGTGAGTGCATACCCGTTGCGTGAGAGTGTGAGTCGTGTGCTAATGATGCTAATGTCCACAGTGCGGCATCGGTCTTCGCTGCCAACACCATCCTTCGATCAGCTGTTGGCGCTGGTTTCCCGCTCTTTTCTCGCCAGCTCTTTACGAATCTCGGAGTGCAGTGGGCAGGAACGTTATTGGGATGCTTGGCGTTCATTATGATTCCTATTCCGTTGGCTTTTATCAAGTTTGGTCCCTGGTTAAGGCGGCGAAGCAAGTTTGCCCCATCGCCAGTTGTGTTTGAAGAGAAATCGGGATAGTTTCTGAACAGGAGGGGATCACTGGATTGATTGTAACTTTTTAACTCTGCAAGAGGTGGACGAACATCCCAGCCTCTAGATACAGCAATAAGAGAGATCACGTGTGTCAACTGAACAAACAGGACAAACATTAAGGCATCAGTAGCAGATGCCATTCCCGAGGCCACTATGGCACATGGTTAACAGCTTGTCTATCTGCAGAGTCCCTTGCCTCATGCTCTCCACTCGCAGTTGGCAATAATAAACATTATTATGATATGATCAACAGCGAGCTGTCAGAGTGAATGCTTATCAATTGCTGATAACCCCAGCATCCTTGAGATAGGAGATCGGAGCGATACGAAGAACAACGCTAAGTCTCAGCCTAGGTACATTCTACACAGTACTACCTTATCATCACTCAGACGTCAGTCCAGCACGAGGCCTTGCCAATTCTCTCGGTGATATCCGCTAGATACCTTTGCCATCTACCAAGCTCCTTGTTGCGTTATTGTGCAGTCATAGAAGCTACATGACATGCGCAGACATGAACCCATCTATTATTCCCACATATTTTTCGCCATCAACGCCATCGAGACCCCGAGATATCCGTCGACCAATGTGCTGCAGGCCTTTTGATTCGACCCGCTGAAACCAACGTCCCGATCGGCAATTACCACACAGAACAGAGGCCTCACACTGGACAGAACCACGGACTGCCAAGCACTGCCAAGCTGGAGACCTCAAAGATAAGCCATTGATCGAATCAGATTCTTCCGTTCGCGAAATTTTTTCTCCATTTTTTTCCCGTTTTCTTATCGGTCGCGTGGTTGGTCATGCATGTCATGGAGGGAACTGAAATAAAAGTCGCATCGCGTCTCCAATCTGTGCACGGGTTTTTCCCTCCGTGACTATTCTGTCTGGCTTCAGGCTGGTGCCTCTTTCTCTCTTTTTTCTTTTCTTATTTGCTGTCGCATCATGGGGATCACTCAGGCGGTCGACAGAATCAATCTCCGGGTGGCTCAAAGCCCTGTTGGGCGATGGTTTCGCCTGGAGAATTCGGGACATGTCAGTATACCTCTACCTCTGCTTGCGGAGGGTTAGGTCAAAAGCTCAGAAGAAAGCTTACGGATGAGACAGCCGAAAGAACGCAAAGGCAGCTACTTCTTCACCGAAATTCGCGCCGGTCTCGCTACCTTTTTCGCTATGGCCTACATCATCAGTGTCAATTCCAACATCACCTCCGAGTCGGGCGGCACCTGTGTGTGCCCTCCCGAAAGCCAGGTCGATCTCTGTAACAGCAACACCGAATACCTGATGTGTGTCCAGGAAATCAAGCGCGACCTCGTGACTGCTACGGCTGCCATCGCCGCATTGTCTACTTTCTGCATGGGTCTCTTCTCTAACTTGCCTGTCGCCCTGGCCCCCGGTATGGGTCTCAATGCCTATTTCGCTTACACTGTCGTGGGTTACCACGGCTCCGGCATGATTCCTTATAGCCTTGCTCTTACCGCCGTCTTTGTCGAGGGGTTCGTTTTCTTGGGCTTGACTCTGCTCGGTATCCGGCAGTGGTTGGCGCGTGCATTGCCGGCCTCGATCAAACTCGCTACGGGCACGGGTATCGGTCTATACCTCACACTTATCGGATTGAGTTACAGCGCAGGTATTGGCTTGGTAACGGGGTCTACCGAGACCCCGTTGGAACTGGCAGGTTGCATTTCTTCTCTGCGTGATCCTACGACTGGCATGTGTCCCAGCGATGCTAAGATGCGTAACCCGACGATGTGGGTGGGCATATTTTGCGGTGGTGTGTTCACTGCGCTGTTGATGCTGTATCGGATCAAGGGTGCTGTGATCATTGGTATCTTGCTGGTTTCCATCATTTCCTGGCCGCGCCCTACACCTGTCACCTACTTCCCTCATACGGAGCTGGGTGACAGCATGTTCGATTTCTTCAAGCAGGTCGTGACCTTCCATCCGATCAAGCATACCCTAGTTGCTCAGGACTGGAATCTCTCAGGCCATGGTGGGCAGTTTGGACTGGCCTTTATCACGTTCCTGGTAAGTCCGCGTTCTGAAGATGTACGCCATCCTTTACTGATCAGCGTGTAGTATGTGGATATTCTTGACACCACCGGTACTCTGTACTCTATGGCCCGGTTTGCCGGAACCATCGATGAACGCACTCAGGATTTCGAGGGTAGTGCCCTTGCTTATGTATGTCTCACTCTCCTTGAGTGTTTTCAATCAATCTGACGACGATCCCAGATGGTCGATGCAATCAGCATCTCTATCGGTTCTCTCTTTGGCTCGCCCCCTGTGACGGCATTTGTCGAAAGTGGTGCCGGTATCTCTGAGGGCGGAAAGACGGGTCTTACGTCCTGCGTGACAGGTATCTGCTTCTTCATCTCCGTCTTTTTCGCCCCGATCTTCGCCTCTATCCCTCCCTGGGCCACCGGCTGCACGCTGGTGATTGTTGGCGCCCTGATGTGCAAGGCAGCCGCCGAGATCAACTGGCGCTACCACGGCGACGCCATTCCCGCCTTCCTGACCATCGCCATTATGCCCTTCACCTACTCCATTGCCTATGGTCTGATTGCCGGTATTCTGAGTTACGTCCTCATCAATGCGACAGCTTGGCTCGTTGAAAAGGGCTCCGTCGGTCGGGTGGTGCCCCCGAACAAGGATGAGTCGGACCCATGGTCGTATAAAGTTCCCGGAGGATTTTTCCCTCCCTGGCTGCGACGGGCCGCTCGGGGCAAGAAGGACTTTTGGCGCGAGGATGAGGAGGAATCGGTGAATATGGGGGTTATGCCTGGTGGATCCGTCTCTTCGCATGACCGGCCGGACGGAGACAAGAGTGGCGTGGGTGTAGGGAACAAAAGCCTTTAATATATATAGCCTTGGTATAGCATAGTTTAATGTAGTATTTCACACCACACCTAGATAGCTTGCATCTCGAGCTGATGACTCGGATACCGTATAAGTTGAATGAAAAAAAGAATAAACAATCATGACTATACTTTCATATAGAGAGAATCCATTTCGTCGTCTGAGATCCTGGTATCCCGATATGGGTACATTCTACCAGCTGTTTACGGCCTCCCACAAGGTATCGGAGACAAGGCCGGGATTTGACTTTGGCATCCACAAAACATTCCAGGTATGACAGAATCACAGAACCACAAGGTAATAATACCTAGCTACCAAGTAATGAAGGTATACCACTATATATCACGTTCCAATATATTATTCATGCCGCAAGAAATATCCAGCAGGAGATTACAATACGACTGCGGAGAAGCATGACAGCTCCATCCGCCAATAAGATGGGGCAATTTACTTGGAACAGCCCTGGAATGGCGTAATTAATACCAGCTCCGTCACCAGCATTTGGGGTATGTTACAGGTCTGGTTCGGGGTTGAGCGCATCAAGTTCCCCTTCACTTTGGCCCCTTCCGTCATGTTCGCATTAAACCCGATTGCCTTCCCCTTGTTGTACTTGATATTTCCCTCCTCTTCTCAATTATCGGCTCCTTCCTTGATTCCAACTACCCGGAATGGCCTGAGTCCACAGTAATACCCCACCCATGGCCGAGTCCAAACCGTCTCCAGCCCCGCCTGGTGGCTCTGGTACAAGTGAAGCTCAGCAAAAGCGGAAAAATGTCGGTACAGCGTGCTCGGCCTGTAAAACGCGCAAGCTCAAGGTGTGTGAAGCTGTCAGCTGTCGTGACTACGAAGAAGACTACAGCGCTATGCTAACCCCAGTTCAGTGCTCAGGAACCTCCCCATGCACAAACTGTATCAAGAACAACGTCGAATGTACCTTCGACGCCAGTGCCGATAAACGCCGCCGCGGCGCCCTAAAGCGCAAGGTCAACCAGCTCGAAGAGAAAGAGGACCTCCTGATCCAGCTCGTCAGCACCCTTCGCGAGAGCGGCACCCGGCGCACCATCCAGCTCCTCAACCTCATCCGCAGCAACGCCTCCTTGGCCGAAATCCAGCTCTACATAGACACGCAGCTGAAGTCCGAGCTGGAGCAGACACCGGAGCTGATCGAGGTGTGCAATGAGATACAACGGTTTGAGCAGATGGGGTCGCGGTCGCGGCGCCGGATTCTCGACACGCAGAGGGTTTCCGTGGAGCCTTTGTTCCGTGTGCCGGCGGCCCCGTGGACGACTGTCACTGACGATGACGAGCATGTATCGCATTTGATTTCGTTGTGGTTTACGTGGGTTCATCCGTTTTACAATTGGATTGATCGCGACTTGTTTCTGCGGGATATGCAGTCGGGGTCATTGGACTCGAAATTCTGTTCGCCGTTTTTGGTGAATGCCATCCTGGCCGATGCGTGTGTAGGTAGACCCGATTGAGGTACTTGGACCTGCTGGTGACCGGTGACAGGCATACTCGGATAGTTTGGACTCGGATGCTTCTTCGAGAGACGCGGCCGCCCAGGGTGCCCGCTTCTACAACGAGGCCAAACGTTTGCTAGACAAGGAAGAAGGCAGAATCACCCTTGCGACTGCCCAAGGGCTGGGGGTTTTATGGATATGGTATGTTTCCCTCTCTTGTTAGAGCTGGCCTCTGCTGAAATACACCAGCGCTTCTATGACCAGGAAAGATCGACATGGCTGGATTCATCAGAGCCAACTTGCATACGCCGTTCAGGAACTTTTTCCGAGCATCACAGCTCCCAAGGATGCCGACGGTGAGGCGCTTGACTTGGCCCGAGCAGCCAATGTAACAATTTGGGGTTTGTTCAACATCGCGATGTACGCAATGCCATGTCTTTTACCAGTGCCGGACGGCTAGAACCAGGGACGACTGACCAGTCCCTGGACCCAGGACCCATGCTGTATCCAGTAGGAAGGCGCCTTTGATTAAACCGCCCCGAAAGTTTCACCTTCCGCCGATCTCCCATGACCCGGACGCCGACCTGTGGGTACCATATCCAACCGAGTCCGAAAAATTGCAAGCGCATACACTGTGTACGTTCCGAGCCCTCTGCAGTTTGAATGAAATCGCCTACGATATTACCTACCCCCATTTTCACGGGGAAGTCAACTCGTCGGAGACGGAAAAGAGCGCCGAATTGCAACGACGACTGCGAGAGTGGCAAAGCGAGCTACCGCCCTGCCTGAAGAAAAGGGACGCTATTGAGGTTCCACACGTCTTATGTCTTCAGTAAGCTTCTCATTCCCGACGCGTACGTTTGAAAGGAGTGAAGGCTGACTATTTGTAGCATGTACCAGCACGCGCTCATTATAACCGTCTACGAACTCTTATGCACGGATGAGCGGAATGGTCAATCGGACCACCGACTTTTCCACATGATGCCAAAGAGCCACCAGGAGGCCTGTTTGTCATCTGCAAGGAGCATCTCTCAGCTGATGCGCCTTCACCGTTCCGCATGGGGTGTTGAGCGCATGCCACAAGGCACCAGCCAGCCGATCAACATCGCCCTACTCGTATTGCTCGAACGGCTGGATGTACCCGAAAACCGTGATGCGTTCATTAACCTCAGCATAGCCGCAAAAGCTGCATCTCGACGATGGAGCTCGAGCAAAGCTGCTCTTGATAGGATCCGCACCCGGGCTATTATCCATGGTCTTCATCTACCGACCGAGACAGATTCGCTATTTGCTGACTTTGGAAAGCGACCCAAAAATGAGCCTTCAGCCGAGTCTCCGTTCACCATGGCCGACACGCTCGAAACCTCGGACGGCGAGGGTTCCGACTCGTGATGTATATCGCTTTGCACTAATCAAGTTTTGAAGAAAGATTTAGACTGTGTTGGCTTGACTCAGCTTGTGCACTTCTTTACATAGCTAGTGCTCCTACTTCGTCGGATTGAGCTCTCAGGTGCCTCACCGGTATCCAACAGGCGGCCGCGCATGCGACACCATGACAGGCGCGAGCGATTGAGATGCGTTCAGCCGACGATCTTGACGATATGAGATCTCGAGCACTTTTGATTTTTGCCGATGATAGTGGCCAGTCTGCACGGTACATGCCTACGCAAGGCTTCTGCCATAGTGCTGTGCTACTCTTGGCGGCGGCCTAGGCTTCGGCCGCAATATATACGAAGAGACCCCCTGATTTTACTGTTAGTCACACTTACCAAGCTATGGACATTCGGCACCCAGCTTCTGTACATCAGCAAGCAGCAGATTTGTCCCTCCTCAGCGTTGGAGAGTTAGAATTACTCATTTGGAATCAGAACCAGAACCTTTACCAGCCTTTTCACGCGAGTTCGCATCATAAGTCTATTTAATCCTGATGGCTTATCACATCTGCCATCAACCAGAGCGTATCCGGTATAAGACGTCAACATGTTGATCGTTATCATCACATCATCAGTCATAAAAAAAAGCCATCAAGCAGCCGAGTCAGCGCCCTTCAGCGGCTTGCGACTCATACGCGGGTAATAATGCGGGAAGTAATGCCACGAGGCCCAGACCAGCACCGTCGCCAAAGTCAGCGGTAGCGTGATAACCCAGTACAGCCAGAAATTCCCGGACATGATCCACGACTTCCCCCCACCGTCATTCGACAAATTGAAGAAGTTCGTCCCGAACAGACCCTACAATGCATACTCAGCCGTTTTCACTCATTCAAACTCCAAACCTGAGGCTGGAACATACCGATATAAACGTCCCCGGCAAATAAACCATACTCACAAACGCCACTGTCTTCATCATTGCACTATCCTTCTGCGAAACAAGATTAAACGCCAGATTGATCTCGTTGCGCAGCCGCTCACTAAGCGATTGCGACCGCGTCAGGAGCGAATGCAGCTGTTTTGCAACGAAGTGCGCCCGCTGCGCGGTGTTGATCCAGCTGCCCCGGTTTTTGTTTGTGAGCTCTGCATACTCGACGCGGAAGCGCGCCTGCTCGTCGATTAGAGACTGCAATGTGTGCGTGGCTACCTCGAGGGTCTCGTTCGCGTGAAAGATGTGCCGGGCAATGTCGTGCAGGTTAGGGAAGTTAAGCGCGGGCGGTTTTGGTTCGTTGCGGGCCTAGATTGTCTTTCAGCTTCGGGAATCACGCATTGCTTGGGCTGGGCTAAGGGGTGGGGGGATACCTTCTCGATAGGCCGGACCAGATGCCGCAGAGACCAGATCGACGTATCGTATTCTTCGACCACACCTTGCGCGAAAAGCGTGTGCCAGACGTATGGATTCCCCCGGTGGGTTGGGGAGGGTCGATGTACGACGAGATACTGTGCCACGACGTCCGGTAGGTTCAAGAAGAAGACGAGCTGGCGGTCTGCTTGCGGGTGCCATTGGACGAAGACGGCTGTCTGGATCCAGGAGTATCGGCCTGGTTTGATGACATGTTTGATCTTGAAGCAGGTCCATGATACTATATACATCAGTATGGGGTTGAGCGTAAGAGTTGGAGGATGGACGGACAATGCTTGGTGACTTTTCCATCATCGTCAATATCATAATCGCAGAAGAATGTGCCGTTCAGGTCTTTCTTGATGACGGGGAAGAAGTCAGGAGGGAAAAAGACGTCTGGATTTTTTTGCCTTAGGACGGGCGAGTCGTCAATGCTTTCCTCGGGGTAGTTGGCGTATCTGTTTCGTCGGCTGTGAGATTATGCTAGCCAGACCTGGGAAAGACGTACAATAGAACTATCGAAGGTGGTTGTCGTTGGTAATTCTCTAATTCCTGCCATAAATTTGCCTGTCGCGATGTCCAGGTATTCTCATTCTCGTCTATCGATGCTAAGCATTAGACCGAATTTGATCCGGCGGTTAAAGAACTTACCACTTGCTTCAACAACGGTTGCTATATCCACTGTCTCATTGACATAATCATCCATTGTTGAGTCTCTACTTCATTAAAGCAGAGGCAGAAGAGAGTTAAAAAAGGAGGAAGTGGACTCTCCATCTTATAACTGTAAATGAAGTGGTGGCTGTGACAGCACTAACTCTGCAGTGATACGCTGTCGGCCGTTGACCCTGGGCGTCTCGCTTCATTGTCTGGCTGCAGGTTTAGCCTTGTTTGCAATTCTAGTCTTGGCTTCAGCCTTGCGGTATGTCTTAGCCTTCTCGATGATTCTCTTATACCTTAGCAATGTATAAGGGGGAAGTCCTAATCCAATCAATAATTTATAACGAAGATTATGGCTTGTCTTTCAGCCACCCTGCAGCTCCCGTGCTCAAACGGGCCAGATATATCAACTGAGTACATTTGCAAATATATAAAAAAATCCTGGGAATATTTCCTGAGACTGTGAACGGATTCTTCCAGGAGGGTATTATCCGAGTTCTGCGCGGATTGCATTGATTGCTATCCATATAATTTCACAGATCTGCCTGACACGCGGTGTTGAGGGAATGGAACTCACTGGATCAGCTAGAGATAGCAATGCAGGGTTACCAAGTGTGATTTCGGTTTGAGGCTTTTGATAGAACGAGCACACATCTGGTATGGGATTTCTCAGTCCGCTTGCTACTGATGTTGAGGCAACTTGCATTAGGCATCAGGGACAGAGCGATATGGTCCAGTACAGGAGGAGCCAACTTCGGAAATGGCTGTACTTCCAGTATGACTGATGCGTCTATTTGTTCCGTCTCGCTCTGGTAACTGTCTCAGTTGATATCAATTGTTGGATGGACATGGGCCTAGACAAAGAGAGGAATATGCAAATGAAGTGCCTATGGGATAGCACTCACCTGACTTACTAGCTGCTCAGAGTCATCATGGTCTTATTAATAGTTTCTGGTTTCCACATCTGTATCATCTACATCTTTGTCTGTAATATGCACTACATCAGTGTACTTTGCCCGTCTGTTTCTATCATCTCAAAGCATACACCCTTCTACGGAAAGATAATTCTCAAGCTACAGTGATGGATTCTCCTATATCCTGCAGAAGAACACACCCAGTCGCTAGAAACACCTCTATTGCAGGCCTGTTCGCCGCTCTCTACGGATTGCTCCTTAAACCCTCAAGGAAGCATCTGACTGTCCGTGCAGCACTACTCCTTACCACAGAAGAGCTTCGAACAGACTAACATCAAAACTTAAGTTTCTGCAAAGGTTCTTGAAGTTATCTGCCACTGGTCCTGTTCAGCATTTGCTCTGAGAGGTTTCTACAAGCATCGCTCTGCAGCGAATGCAGGGAATCAGTTGTGAGATGACTGCATTAAAGAATGACAGTTGGTGATGTTGCTAACAATATACCATTGAGTAAGATTCTGCATGTATTGAAAAAGGGCTTTTGATGAGTTCAATGCATATGCCAAAATGTTGTCGAATGACGAGATTATAAAGCTCTGGGGAAGCATCGGACAACAAGCACAGCCAGCTCACACCAAACATCAACAAGTGACAGCAAAATCGTCATCGTCCATGCTTGATTTAACAAGAGATAGTTGATATCATTGATTTGATAATGGAAACCTCTAGCCGAATTTGAGGAGGTCCACCCGATCAACTTGAGTTCCTGTGATGGTACTCCGTATCCTTGCGATTGTTTAGCTGCACCTTGCAAACTATTTGTCAGTTGCAGCAATAGCTGCATTAGACCAGCCACCAACTATTTTGCCTTCTGCAACAACGCTAACGCAGGACAGGAGAATTTCTCATCAGAGATAACGATGCGGGGATTCATCTCTCAGCCGAAATGAATGCTATTACGCTTATCAGAACTCGTCGATGCCTCCGCATAGACCTTCCAAATCTCGTGTAGCGGCACTCCCCATGTGGTGAGATGGTCAGGTGGAGTACGTTACATGGACCTGCCGATCTTCTGCATTCCCGCATCTTATCTCCAGGTATCTATCCAAGGAGGAGTTTGAGCTAATGCAGGAGTGGAGTGGTCTGGGGCAGCTGCTGAGCTGAATCATCTGCAGTCGGAGCTGCAGGTCAGGCATAAAAACCGCATGTGCCCGCATTCCAGCGCAGGCTTCTCCTCAAGCATTGCGCTCCATCACCTTGCTTCAACCTTGTCCTAACGATGCATCTTCATCTGGGCTTGGCTGCCATCGTAGGCTGCGCGATTCAATCTGTCGCGGCTTACGTAGCTCAGCAGCCACGATCTCAAGAGGGAAAATGCCAGAAAACTACGGTCGCAATCTTGTACATGCATCGCTTATCTTTTTCGTATGTTCATATTTGCTAATTCTCGCAGAGGAGCCGGAATGGCTGGGATCAAGGCTGCCGTATGTTGAACATGTACCGGGATGTATTCAAATCTGACTGTGACAGGAAACTTTGTCCAACGCATCGATCCATGATTTTGTCATTCTAGAATACCGTGGCACCATTGGAGGCCGTGCTTGGCACACGGATTTTGGCAAGGATGAAAATGGAGATCCCTATGTCGTGGAACTGGGTGCCAACTGGGTAGGTTATTCCTCGTTGATGTCGAACCACTCTGACATTGAACAGATCCAAGGTATTGGAACCCCGGACGGCCCACAGAACCCTATTTGGACACTAGCCAAAGAGTTTCACCTCAAGAATACATTTTCCGACTATGACAACGTCTCAACTTACAATGAGAACGGATATTCTGACTACTCGCGTCTCTTGGATGAGTTTGATGCCGCCGACGAAATCGCCAATGCCGCGGCCGGCACCATTCTACTGGAGAATCTACTAGATCAGACAGCTCGGACAGGGCTCGCTTTGGCTGGCTGGAAGCCCAAAAAGACCGACATGGAGGCGCAGGCTGTTGAATGGTGGAACTGGGGTAAGTCTGCTCTGCCTTCAACAGGAATGAACTAACAGGCGTAGACTTCGAGGACGCTTATTCACCACTCGAGAGCTCTCTGGTATTTGGCTACGCCGGGAGTAACCTGACCTGGAATGGCTTTAGCGACGAGGACAATTTCGTATTGGATCAGCGCGGATACAACACCATCATCAAGGGCGTGGCTGCGAAATTCCTAAAGGCGAACGACACACGGCTCCGTTTGAACACGCAAGTCACCAACATCACTTATTCCGACAAAGGGGTGACGGTGTACAACAGTGACGGAACTTGTGTTCAAGCCCAGTATGCCCTATGTACGTTTTCTTTGGGTGTGCTGCAAAATGACGCCGTCACCTTCACGCCGGAGCTGCCTTACTGGAAGCAGACGGCAATTCAGAAGTTTACCATGGGCACTTACACCAAGATCTTCCTTCAATTCAACGAGACCTTCTGGCCCTCGAACACACAGTACTTCTTGTACGCGGACCCTAAGCTGCGTGGATGGTATCCCATCTGGCAATCCCTCTCAACACCTGGTTTCCTCCCCGGATCCAACATCCTCTTCGTCACTGTCACCAACGAGTTCTCCTACCACGTCGAGAAGCAGTCAGACGAGGAAACCAAAGCAGAGGTGATGGCCGTTCTGCGCAAGATGTTCCCAGACAAGGACATCCCAGAGCCGACTGCATTCATGTATCCTCGCTGGAGTACCGAGCCCTGGTCCTACGGAAGCTACTCGAACTGGCCCGCAAGCACCGGCCTGGAGGAGCACCAGAATCTGCGCGCCAACACGGGCAGACTATGGTTTGCTGGAGAACACACGTCACCAAGCTACTTTGGGTTCTTGCACGGAGCCTACTTTGAAGGGCTTGATGCCGGGCGACAGATCGCGGCGCTCTTGCAGGGCCGCTGCGTTTACTATAACTCGACGATGGAAAGGCTGTGCGGCCCTCGTAGGCATTACGAGACGCTGCATGGAATCACTCCGCTGGCTGACTATAGTGCGGTCAATGGCTGGATTTCCAACAGTTTCTATGATTACAATGATGAATAGTCTGTAGCCAAACTTGTCCTATGATTATTTCATCAAGTCTGGCCAGGATTGCTTCCTGCAGTTCAAAGAATAACCCTACTAGCTACCACAACTAGTTCTCATGCACGTAGTCACATATCTCTCTAGGATAACAGTAGTCGAGGAATGCAGCCTAGTCGTCCGTTCAGGAGATGATCTCCCTCGCACCTTGTCCTGCAGCAACACGCCATCGGAGCAGCTTGGTCTCCAACAGTACAACATTTAGATGGTCATTTTCCCGGTGCAGGGCTATATTGCTGTATAGCTGAAGATCGATGAATCCTTAGAATGCACCGCGTAGGTTCGAAAAACGACATGTCACCATTTGATAGCTGAGAATAACGAAGTGGTGGCGTTACTAAGCAAGATGCAATTACCAGGCATAAAAATAAGCCACTTCCCAACTGTGTACCAGTTACAAGGCAGGCAAAGACCATCTAGGTTAATAAAAATGATGATGATGATACAGCAGTAGGAAGCTCTTTCATGTTAGAGTTTGGTCTCCGCATGGAAATGTTACCAGCGACTTCTCAGAGCGAGACAATCCCATCATCCAGATTGAGATACTCCTCCGCCACAATATCTCCCCAGACTCAGAGTTCCTCTGAGATCTCTTCTCTTTTTGCAAGCAGTATCTGCTGAGGAATAGCCCGATGGCTGAGTCGATCAATACATGAGAATTGCCCGAACAATACTCTAACCAGCTCGTTCGGCACCCGCGATGCTCAAAACACAGGGAACGGAGTTACATACTCTCATAGCGGGCTCGCCATGGACATTCATCAAGTCCACAAACGAGTTTCCACGCCAGACGACTCACGGGGCCAATAGGGGGCCCCTGGGGGGCAGCAGCAGTTGGCGGAGCCAGACCAAGGCAGGGCTGAGCGCCTCTTCTCATGTTGGTGGCTCCTGGTGTTCCTACTGCGTCATTCTCATTGCTTTTCCTTGGGAGGGCCAGAGCCGTACTCGTTTATGATGAAGGCCTGGTTCCCCACTGTCCTGCGTTCGTTGATCGAGCGTTGCGTCAAGGCTGAGGCTGAGGCTAGGCTGCCGGAACTGTCAGTGGTGTGTCAAATAATTGGATTGTCGATAGGTTATACATCCGAGCCTGCCAGTCGAGGGGCCCCATAGTCGTGACTGGACTGTCCCAGCAGCTGGCGCAGTAGTCTCATGTCCGCAAAGAAGTTGCATTTGAAGTCGTTTATTTGTTAGGTTCACTGCCTCGTTCCATTTGTTGATCCAGTATCGTATCAGCTTCTTCGGCACGATGATCAGGGTTTTACTCCGTCCCATCTTAGGATCAGCTTCTGGGTCGTGCTGCCGGGACACATATACAACAGCACGGGAAAGATGCAGCACTGGGACATTCCATGCCTAACAAGACTTATTGGTGGTTGCGACTAAGAGCCCTGGTCGCTAACAGAGACCGGGGTGAATCGGGGGAGATGGGCAAGAAGAAATCTCCAGTTGAGTGGGAGGCGGGTAAAACACCACCCACCACCTTGCGGAGAAAGATCGTTTCGTCGTATGTGATTATGAAGCATGCTTGAGATTCAAATCTCGCATGTAACTTGTGATTTAGCCTATACGTGTTTGAATTAGTATGCATATCAATCTTGTGTTGGAATCTAATCTAACAGGTGTCAGATAGGGTTTCTTACCTTCAAGGTGATCAAGTGCAGTGCTTAATGTGGAGTTCCATGGAACTCACACTATGACGAGTGCCCTCGAATTGTCGACGCAAGAGAGCGATGTATACAAGATTGGAGTAACATCCACTGACTAAAGGAATCTGGTATATACGACCATAGGGTGTGGAAAACAGGGCTTCCCGTCCGCTCAGCCGTACTTAAGCCACACGCCGGCCGGTTAGTAGTTGGGTGGGTGACCACCAGCGAATCCCGGCTGTTGTATGTTTTTTGCTCACCCAGTCTTCATTTTTTATTTCTTGAATTGTTCAGTCAGGATCAACTAGCACTGTGGGTGATAAGTGTATGCAGTGTTGAGCGAGAAGGGTCTGTTGTGGACGTTGTGATGACAGCGCCTCTAAGGCTGCCAAATATAGGATCATGTAGCGGAGCATTAAAGGCGGCGCCTCGACGGTCTGGAACTGACAGTATGGTTTGTGCTTGGGACACTTGCCAGGCGGCATGTAGGGCATTTCAAAATGCATGGAGATGGTAACTTGTGTCAAAAACTCCTGTATGACACGACCGCTAGGGGTTTATTCTGAGAGCTTCCCCTGGCATTCTGGCAATGAGGGTATGATGAACATCTAAAATTGAGAGATTAGCATCACTCACTAGTTCTTTCAATCCACACTTACCAAGTCTAACTTGGGGGAGTCATTATTTCCCGGCATCCCAGGGAACAGGAGGCCTGGCCATATCTTGGGGTTGTGAAGCGCTGACAGGGTCAGACCACAAGCTCTTTAGGTTTAGATATCTAGGACAGAATCTAGCAGCTGCCTCCAGAAACAGGCCAGCAAAAGAATCATGGCGAGAGAACGATCCATGGGAAGGGAAGAATGTCTCTGTGCGTACACATACGCATGTATGAGATAGTTGCAAGAGAGAGAGATCTACTGTGTTGCTCGCGCTTGCGTCCTTCTCTGAACCGAGGCTCTTGAAGAAGATTGTGGCACTTGATGCCGAGACCGCATCCCTTAATGCTCATTAAGATCCACGTCGTCGGTCAACAAGCCGCCAGCGATAGCAGCACTGTGGTTGAAACAAGGTTGCATTGTCACCGCCTCGGGGGAACTAATCTGAAAGGTGTCCAGTGTTCTGCGCACAAGCATGGCACCTAGATGGCGCGTGCTAAGGGCATTCAGATGATTGTAGACATCTGTTTCTCTAGCTCCCTCGGCAGAATAAGCAACACAGCAGAGGTGATGAGGGTACTGTGAGAGGAATCGAGAAGCAACACAGCTAAGGTTGCATTGTCACCGGGCAAGCCCGACCAACTTGCAGTTGGCACACGCCTGTTGTTGCATTAGGCAAAGTAGCCATTTGAGTGCCTCTCCTCTGAAGCCTGTGTCCAGATTCTGGCTAGACTTGGCGATTGGTCATGTTCTGCAATCCTGGGATGTCTGGCGAAAGCTAGTGAAGAACGGTAGAAAGTTTCATCTTTCATCTCTTCGTCAATGAGATCTCCAGTCCCCCTTGCAAAGAGCATATCGGGGAGAGAAATCCTATATCAGATGGGCCAATGCCCCCCGCTAATTTATCTTGTTCGTGTGTTGCGGTGCTACCACTGTTGTATGTGTCTGATGGGCGGTATGGCTGGCGATTATAAGCGTCGTCGTCACTGGAACTACTTGAATCATAACCGTCAGGTGTCTCCTGTGATGTCTAGATCGGCGTGTGCGAGACCTCTGTCTCGGAGAACGACGCCGAGAGCTTCTTGACCGATCATTTTGAGCGCGGAGCTGAGCAAGTATTGCTAAGTGTCTGGCGAGCCCTAGCACACCGGCCAACTGAGCGAAGCACAGTATGATGGTACTTCGTAACTGTACTTCCCACCTGCCCGAGAATAGCTCAAGTATGCAGGGAGCACACCTGTTGCGCGGTATGCAGGAGCTTGGAGACACCGGTAGCAATAATGGGCCGGAGGAAGAGAATCAGGCGCAGGAGGAGGCGGCAGGACGACAGCAAAGGCATAGCCTGTGGAGATGTTGGTAATGCACGGTTGGACCAACCACAAGCCCTACCTGAAGCTGTGCGCCGTCTATTTATGTTTGATAACTGATCTCGCTCATCCCGGACACGTCCAGAACCTCGCTATCCGAAAATGGCAATCGAGCAAGACCGGATTCGGCAGAGGGATATGCTCGGCTCCCTCGCCCTTCGTGAGCGTCACATGCCATCGTTGAGAAGCCCCCTTTGACTCCAGGAACGCCAACGCCGGTAAGGCTTCAGCTTGTATCTGTGAGGTACATCCTATGCAGAGGGACTTTCTCAGAATGTGCGAACTGTGATAGCCAGTCTAAATAATACACACCGTTGCCTTGCAGGGTAGTTTCCGATAAAACTGTTCATCGGGGTGTCCATGCAACTCCAATCGGTTCAGATGCATGTGACGACGCCTTTAGGAATCTTCCAAACTGAGCGTCAGCTCCGCAAGTATTTAGTGCTAAGAACATAAGTCAATGGAGATACCAATATGTGGATTGAATTCCTCACCGAGCTTACTGGTGATAGCGGTAATTTCTAGAACCTCTGCGCACTTGAAACTTAATCTGAATAGAATTGCCCGTGCTGGCAGTTGTAAGAAGTTGACTCCGTTGTCATGAGCCGGCCTTTCCCCATTCGCCTGGCTTCGATAATTCGACCCTGAAGAACGGCGTCATGGATAAGACGCCATCGGCCTCTGCTCCAGCAGGCAACATCAAAGTGCAGACGATATATTGCACTAGATATCGTCCATGATGAGAATTTGGCTCTGTACGTAGCTTCCGCTGTTGCAAAAGACCATTGGGCATAACTTAAAGTATTCTTGTCCACGGTGCGAAACCACAGCGACATGCTTGTAGGCTGATGGGTGTGTTCTCCATTGGTAGAAAAACTGTGTGGCAAGGAGAAGCACAAGGATGAAGTGTGCATTAACGTGGATGGCGGGCAGCACAGCGACAGCAACCATGGTGACTGCAGCAGGAGCCGGCTATTGTAACATGTTAGCTTTCATTCAGAGGAACGCTGCCTATAGGTATACTCGCCAGATGGTGATGATGGCTATGGTGGTGATGGAAGACCACCGAATTATTGCAGGCTGTCATGACCGACAGAGTCCAACCGGCTGGGCACAGTAATGGCATCTTGTCCTCTCGGAAAACGAACCTTCACAGGGTTTGCCTGGAAGAGTCTGGCTGGAGGTGACTGCCTGCGCCTCTAGAAGGGATTTTCCGACTTAGTTCCTCCATGTCTGAACGTAGCCCCACAAGTACACCAGAAACGAAGTATCAGAACGCCCCATAACTAGTTCCTAACTAGTTGGCAAACTTGTTCGATATCCCCTGCTAAAGAAGGAACCATGAGAAACGCCAGCCTGATCAAGTCGCAGTGTATATCTGCCAGACCCGCCCCGATTATGTTCCATTTGTTGCAGTGATGTCTGGTAAATTTGGCTTGCGAGTGGCAGGAAGGGCTTGCTGTATATAACTTTAGCCAGGAACCACGGAATGTTGCTCCTTAGATCGTCGAGATCCTCCACATCATCTAGGACCCAGCCTATCTCCTCGACCATGACAAAATTCCGACACATCTTCGCACCCTCGGCGTAGTAGCTTGCCAGGCCAAAGGGACTATTCACAGCTCGCATCCCTTTTCGACAGGAGTAGCCAGGAGAAATGCTTGCTTAACCAGGTAGCTCCGCTATAGAGCTGCTGCATGAATTGGACAATGTGCTTTGGCTTGGGTTTAAGCAAAGCTTTCTTGGACTTCGTAACCCGTAATGGTTTTGGAAGAGACAGAAACACAGCCGTGTGGCAGGTGCGGAGATGGAACTGTCATATCATGGCAGCGAGATGTCAATCCTGTTCCCCGTTGTCCTGCAGCCGCGAATGAGTGATTTCATCCTTTTATTGTATACCGGGCCAAGTGTGGCATCTGGACGAGAACGCTTTTTTGAGAGACTTTGAAAGAGAACGCTGTATGAGATTTTCCCGGCTGGATAATATGGGCATACGGCGATGAATGACTGACAGGGAAAGAAGAAGATCCTTTGGTGGTGAGAAGTTAAAAGTTATATACGAGGTGTCGACATACAATAGACCGGAAGAATCACAGGGAATGGCCTGCGCTATTATTTGGAATAAGTGAATGCAGCAGCTTTTCGATGGGTATATTGCTGGAATTCACCTTAAATGAGCAGAGAGAGTGAATACTCTCGACCAGAAGCAGTGGGCAGAGATGCGGGGGTATAATTGAAATGATATATAGACTGTAGTATTAGGGAAAGATGGAAGAGTCTGCAGGGGAAGCCTGCTTAAATAATATTAGAGAACAAAGGGCCTAACCAGAAAGCCTGGTCATGTTTCTGTAGCTATTTGTTTGCTACGGACTTTCCATTATAGACAGGTTTCCCACTACATGAATATGAGACAGTGCCATGTACAAGACAAATGGCAAGCCTGCTCTATCGGACAGATCAGATCTCCCTCAAACTAGGACAGGCAAAGATACATACCTCGATCATTCGTTCCTTACACAACACCCTGAATAACAATAGTTATTTCCTTGATGTGCTTAAAAAATGTGAAACAAGGAAGACTAAGTGCGGTTCTCTGTCTGAGTCCCAGCGGCTATCGCTCCCCGCTCCCCATGGAGAAGTCATTCGACTCAGGACTGTTTTGGATCTATCTTGCTTTACGGCACAGCTCTATGTTTGATGAAATTTATTGAAAGTACATTGACCAAATGTTTTTCGGCTTGTTTACAACAATGGAAGATCGACTTTGTCTGTTGACCGCAGAAGAGCAGGACCATATGGATATTATTTTGAGGGAGAAGATGAAGCAGGTAAGTGAGGGCGACTTGGATTCTCATTACAGCATTGACGAACTAGTTGAACTATAAGAATCTCGTTTCGCTTAGGGGCATAAACTGCTTATACTAGGTTAAGGGATATGCTATTCCATAACTTGAATTCGCCTAGTCTATAGGGCTCAATTAGTGAGAAATTAATATCAAAGGTGCTATGGTCTAGGGGTAGGACGCCACGTTGTGGCCGTGTCAGCCCCGGTTCGATTCCGGGTAGCGCCAATATCTTTTTTCCCCTTTTTCAACGTCACAGCATTATATTTTTCATTCAATATGCATCTTTTTGATGATGGGCAGCGAGTTTAGTTGAAAGACAGTCAACAATGAGAGTATTTGTTAGATAATATATATTCGCTGTACTTTGCAATGCATAGGGAGATGCAAGGATCTATAAGGTGATGGCTGGCATTGGATATAAGCTGATTCTCAGGGAAGCTGTTGGTGATACTGAGGAAGAAGAGTGGAGAAGAAAAGGATATACCATTTCTTGACTCAGGGAAGAAAAAAAGGTGGATCGTTAAATCCTTGGATGGAAATAATAAGTGTTTAGCTGTTTCACTAGGAACAGGTATTACTATATGAGATTGATAATGTTAAAGAACGGACTGAATGTTTTCGTCCTAGTTCTTACTGCATCGGTCATGTAACATTGGCTGTAAAATGTTGTTATCGACTACTGGAAGTAGCCAGTATCCCTCTTAAGTTCAGGTCGCTTGTCTTCAATATAACAATAGCTTTAACCTGGATCTACTAACCCAGCCCCCATAAAGGTGCTTGTTTAGAAGCCATCATGGGGCACCTTCCTGAGACTAATCAATATTCAACAATGTATGGACACCTTATAAGAGCATACCGAATTCAACACAAACATATCGGGTTGAGAAGCTAAATGCCGCACTCAGATCCCCTAAGAATTCTGGACGCAAGTATTCTCATCTCTCAACTGCGGCGCAGGACCCTAACGAAGACTAGGCAAGGTTAGCAAGACTAGCTATCTCCGAGTTAATACTAGCTTTGTATGGTTTCCTACCTTGGACCAATCAAGCTTCAGTGATTTACTAATGCACTCTTGATATAAGTGAATTTGGCGACGTGTGTTGAACTAATGGACAAGGATCCCAGTGTCAAGATAAGCCTAAGGAGAGGGGAATTCACAAATTCACCCCCTTTTCCTCCCCGGTCTCTCTGGGCGAAAATTTTGTGTCTTTAGGATCTGTCCTGCGCACTGTGACGTGCTCAAATAGGGAGCATCCTGGTATGCATAAGAATGCAGCCCACTATGGTCGCTGGATTGGATGACAACGCAGACGTGTTTGTGAACTTATGGCGAAGACTAAAAGGCCTTCTTGGATCTTCACCACAGAAGGAACGTACGCTGCAGGGAGAGGGTGATAATGTGGATAGCGTCACAGAACGCTGGAGACTGCTCACTCAATACCAAGCAGATATACCCCACTGCTCGGTCAGTGTTATAGCCACCTCATTTGTATTTAAATACTGAACAGTTTTCCTCTCCAGCTAAGTTGCATCTACGAACTGGTGTTGGAGTATAATTGTCCTCACACCGACTTTGCTTGCATCTGTACGAGGCTTGAGGTGATCACTCAGGATGTGAAATTCAGATCCTGCTATGACCAGTGTCCTATCAATCCTGATCAGCGATGTAGGTTATACCAACACAATCAAGCTTTGACATGGTTTGTCTTAACGATATGAGCTAGGGACGCCGGGACGGTTGCTTGATTTCTGCGACTTAGTAGGGGTTCAGCCGACCCTTCCGGACTACATGAGCCAATACACCGAATTACATAGGAGGCAACCTGTCGCAGAAAGGGCTTTCTCCTGGGAGTCGGGGGCGACTGGCCGGGTGAGCGCCCTTACAGTATCTGGTACTGGAACTGCGATCCACGCGTCGACTTCAGATGCAGAGGTTTTCTCCACGATGACAGTTACACCTTCCTGGGTCGGGGCCACACAAACAGTTCTAATAACCACAACAGCGACAGGATTCTCCACAAGTCAGACCTCCAGTGTTGAACCGGTGGATCCGAGCCTCCAATCGACCGGTCTCTCAACGGGAGCAAAAGCGGGGATTGGCGTAGCGATACCCTTGGCAGTGATTTGCATAGCTTCTATCCTGCTATGGTACATACGACGCAAAAAGAGAAATGGTGGAGATGGCGGGGGACATGATAGAACCCAACTGCCGACAACTGTATCACCAACTTCACCCGTCGTCAATAACTTACCTTGCGAGAAAGACGGAAACGCTATCAGTGAATTAGATGGCCAGCAGAAATCGGAGACTGACGCAAAGATCAAGACGCCCGTTTTCGAGCTGGATGCGAACCTGACCATTTCTGAAAAGGAGTCAGGAGAGCAAAAACAAGTGGTTATTCACTGACGGCTGTCCAAGCCTTCCCACGACCTTGCTCTATCAAGAAGAGATGAGCGGATCAGCGAATATGTCTGGGTTCGATATCCCTGTAGAGTCCCAAGAAGGAATTCCGTCTTGGGCCTACGAAGGAATGTTACTTGTGAATCTAGAAGAAGAATTAGCTCGCGTAGCAAGAAGAAAAGAAACACTTCAGCATTTCGAGTCGCTTAAGAACAGGCCAGGAAGCCTTGAGGCTATCCCGAACTAGCTACTGCTCAAATATCAGAGAGACGGCTGAAATATTGCCCTCCGCTTGGTCACTATTTACTAACTCTTCATGCAATCAATTAGAAGCATTTGCAAACTTCAAGCGCCAATTCACTTTTTATTTTCTTATGGCAAATACATGCTTCGTATCTCTCCTTTTATTTTTTCTTTTTGACCAGAAGGATTCCCATCTGAAAGACAGACAAGCTACATCGTGCTCGCTCGGACTCTACTGGAAGAGATAGTACATGCTCAGGGCCTTCGACCCTCCACAGACCTCAGTTGAATCCCCAGCACAGGGCGTTGCACAGCTCGACGTAAGCACACCACCATTATCAAATGAGTTCCCACAGAAGCACTACGTGCCAAACTCCATGCCCGCATACAGATACCCCTCCCGCCTGGCACTTCTCCACCGTGTTCCCGGCAATGTTATACGAGACAGCCAGCGTGCGCGCCTTGGTCGAGTCGGAGTAGCAGCCCAGACTCTGCCAGATCGGCACAACGACATACAAACTGAGCGCGCTGAAGCCGCTACAAACCTGCAATCCATCCGCCGGACAAGCAATGTTACACTGCGACGCGGGGACAGAGGCCGCGTTGTTCATTATCGCCGTGCCGCAGAAGCATTGCGTTCCGAACTCCATGCCTGCGTAGGTGAAGCCGGCCTGGGCGCAGGCGGCCTGGTAGGTTTGCACCGTGTTGCCGGAGACGAGAATGGAGGTTTTCAGGGTGCGGTGGTTGGTGTCGTCCGAGTAGCAGCCGAGGGAGCGCCAGCGGAGGGTCGTGTCGATGCCGCAGAGATAGCAGTATACAGAACAGGCTCATTCGACTGGACCACGGCCGACCCTCGAAACTTTTTTGTCGACTAGCAAGGCCTCCACATCGTTCCAACTCTAACTCTCGAAGATACAGATATCACACCGCCACAGCTCGTGGATGGGTGTGTCGCAGCCTCTTCTTGCTCGCGTTCTCTCACTGACGTCTGATAGGTACATGCTCAACTTGACCACAGACGGCAGCTGCACCACAACGGACCAACGCCTTTCCAATCAACCACCATCTCCTAGTGCGCAATCCGCAGCAACGTGACCGCAGGACAAATTATCAACCCCGTCCGCTCGGCTCGACTAACCACCGCCGGGAAGAAGACTATCAAATATGGCCGGGTTGAGGTGGTCACTAAACTCCCGACGGGCGATTGGCTGTGGCCCGCCATCTGGTATGTCCGCCACCTGCCACGCATCAGCACTAGGACTAGGACTAGAGCTAAACTTTATAAGATGATGCCTCGAGACTCAGTATACGGTCCTTGGCCCTCCAGCGGGGAGATTGACATTGCGGAAAGCCGCGGGAACGACGCGGAGAGGTATCCGTCGGGACGCAACATCATCAGCTCGTCGATGCACTGGGGCACGACATACGATAAAGATGCGTATCTGCTCAGCATGGGGGAGTGGGGATCCAAGCGCACCAAGTACTCGGATGGGCTTCATACGTTTGGGCTGGAGTGGTCAGAGAAGTATCTGTTTACCTGGCTGGACGGGCGACTTCGCGTAAGTGGATTTGGGAATAATGGTGAAGGTCGTGAATTGAATCCAATTAAGGGTATCATGGGAATCTTAGCGCTGTACACAGGATGACTCAAACAGCTATTACCAAGTGACCAACCGATCCGATCCAGAAGCAGAGCAAACGTATTGGTAATGGCAGCCAGAGGAGCAATGACCTATGAAAGCGCAGCTACAGGTTGCCTATCTCCGAAAATACATTCTACCGGCCACCGAATCCAGCTCCGGTGCTCCTCTGGCAGCGAAGCCTGAATCCCCGCCAGAACATGCTCATGCCACCCCGTCATCAGCCACGAGGACTGCATGTACTTGAGCAGAATAGCCCAGTAGGCCAGGACAGCCAGCGCAAGCGGATCCTTCGCCTCCAACCAGCCAACAAACCCTTCCCGAAGCCGATACAACCACCCAATAACCAGATGCATCAGATTCACCCCATGCTTCCCGGCCCCTCTCATCCGATACACCTCATCAAACGTCTCTTGCAGAGCGTTCAGAGCAGAATCATACATCTCTTTGATTACTTCGTCATCCGTCTCCGCACGGATCAACAGCTGGACCTCCCGAATCCGGCCCTTATGCCTTTCCAGCTCCTCCGCCAGCTCCTCGCTAACCTGAGCCTCCCCCTCCAGCTCCTCAGGCGCCAATACCCCCGAAAAGATCTCCGCATGCCTCGACTCCAGAATCGACTTCACCCCGCGCATGAGAACAAGCCACTCCGCCTGCCCTGTCTCGCTGAAAACGAGGAACTCGCCTGCGCGCGGACCATGGCCGAAGTATACGAGGCAGATCAGCACGGCGGAGATGTAGATGTACTGGCAGTTGTCCTCGTTCAGGCTGGCCAGCACGGTGGTCACGGAGCGGACGCCAAAGGTGAAGTGGGCGTCTGCTTGGTCCAGGTACTGGGCGCGCAGAGGCGGGTGCTGCTGCGCCAGGTGGAGGGCGGAGAACGCGAGGATGAGATGCAGGATGGAGGGGAAGGTGAAGCCCCATTGTGGGACGTGGATGTCCCAGACGTGTTTGCGGTCCTGGCCGTCTGTGACTGTACTGGCGGTGGAGGTGACGTAGTGATGGAAGAGGTGCAGGTCTGCTAGGGAGATGCTCTCCAGAGGGGGAGGGGGAGTCGGTCCCGGACTCAATGACTGTATGCTGGTGTCTGTGGTCGGTGAGTCTCTCTGGATTTCGTATTTGGACTGTCTGAAGCGATACTGTCGACGCGGTGGTCGAGACGGTGCAGCTGATTCAGTGGCATAATCACAGATGACTGCGTGCTGGCGACAATTGGTGCAGGTCGGCTTCTTCTCATCGCACTGCTTGCACGTCAGCTTTTTGGCCATAGTTGTAGAAGTTGAGCTGAATTCAAAAACGTGGCAATGGCAGCTTGAAAGAAGTCACCACTCACCTTGACTCGTCGCTTTTTACAGGTCTTACAGCCTAGTCTGGATTTCTGATGGGTTCTACGCGCGCGAATCCGACGGGCTTGCCCAGTTTCCATGCTGCAGGCGGTGATACAGAAGGATGATATGGAAGAATACTTCGTATTCGTTTGCCTTTGGCCACTTTAGGCAGCAGAAAATTTAGCCGAGATACGATGAATCCGAATTCTCCTCTAAGACAGAACAGCAGTCGATCATAAACTAGATCTGGACACCGTCGCAAATATGTCAGTTAGATTTCAATAGGTTAATGGTGCTGGTCAATAGGGACGAAAAGGGGCAAAAAGGAAACAAGGAAAAAAAAGGGAAAAAATTGAAATGATGCGTTAGCTGGGAGTCGAACCCAGATCTATTGCTTGGAAGGCAATAATGCTAACCGCTACACCACTAACGCTATGGATGAAAACCTATCACAATTAATGATACATGTTAGAGAGTCAAACAACCTGACGATTGCCAAATACCATTGCGACTACTACATACAAATGATATAATTATACTCAATTAGTCAAGACATAATCCGTTTTACAGCCTACAGAATTGAAGGCCGGCTTTCTGCATGAGGGATGAACAGCATCAGCAAAGTCGTGGAGACCGCAATCGACCAGAAGCTGCGTGAAGAGATTGCCAATGCAATCTCCCAACCAGTGACAGCGAAAGTGCTTACAATGACAAGGCTACAAGCAATTCTTGCTAAATTTAGTTTGCTCTGCGGCTGTTTGGGTCCCATGTTGAAAGTTTCAGGACAAGCTCAAAAGACCCACTCGTACTCGTTCAAAAATTTCCCAAAAGGGTAATTTGATCTACCTTCTGTAGACAGCAGCGCAGTATATGAGACGGTCATGGTCGTCGTAGCTCTTTTCTCCTGATCAATTTCAATTCTCACAATCAAGGCAACATGGACTTTACATTCCACAACGGGACCAATGGCTCGTCGCCATGGGTCGAATTCTACCCCTACACCCCCTCCGCCTCAGCAGGATATGCCTTTATGTCCATCTTCGGCATCGCAACAGTCGTGCACATTATCCTCATGTTCCCTTACCGCGCGGCCTACTTCATCCCGCTCATCCTAGGAGGAATCTGTACGTCCCCGTCCCCATCCTTCAATGCCATCACTAACCACCCCTAACCTAGGCGAAACCTTCGGCTACTACGGCCGCGCATGGTCCCACGACGAAGGCAGAACCGCAATCGGCCCCTGGGCGCTGCAGGAGATGCTCATCCTCTGTGCACCTCCCTTCATCGCCGCAAGCATCTACATGGTCCTCGGGCGGATCATCCGCGCCTTCAGCGCAGAGCACCACTCCGCCATCCGCACAAAGTGGCTGACAACTATCTTCGTTCTCAACGACGTCATCTGCTTCCTGACGCAGCTTGCCGGCGCAGGGGTGCAGATTACCGGTGACCCGCACGTCATGGCGATCGGCAAGAAGGCCGTCCTGGCGGGGTTGATCTTTGCGCTGGTGGTCTTTGGGGTGTTTGTTTGGGTGGCGGCGGTGTTTCATCGGAAGTTGGATGCAGAGCCGACGGCTGTGGTGAGGGAGTGTCCGCGGTTGGGGTGGAAGAAGTACATGTGGGCGATTTATGTCTCGTGTGGGATGTTGATGGTGAGGAATTTGGTGAGGACGATTCAGTTTGGGTCGCCGAAGGGGTCACCTTTGAGTACGGAGGAGGCGTATATATATGTTTTTGATGCGGCCTTGATGCTTGGTTCGATTGGGGTGTTGGTTGTTTGGCATCCGGGGAGGTTGGTGCGGAGGGCTCAGAAGGCGACCAAGGCGAGTCAGATGTGTGTGCAGATGGAGGATGCGCCTGATATCCCGTTGACGGGATATAGAGAGGTTTAGTCAAATGCAACCGTGGACGGACTCTTGTATATACCAGCAGAAACTGCTTCAATATGGACTTGTTTAGATGAATGAACTCGAAGTCATGAATTCAACGCTATGGATATCTCTATATACGCTCTAGGTTAAACATGCAAACCGTCTACTTTCCAAAAACCTTGTAGCGGTCCTCAATGGGCTGGAAGGTCTTCTCGCCAGGGTCGCTGGCAGGAGTACCAAAGACGAGCTGGGCATCCAGCTTCCACGAGGCAGGGATGTTCCAGGTCTTCTGCACCTGCTCGTCGATCAGAGGGCTGTAGTGCTGGAGATTGGCACCGAAGCCTTCGGAGCAGAGGGCAGTCCAGACTATTCAGTGTTAGTTACATGCCGCCTCTTTGAATTTTTAGGAACAAAACCTACCGAGGTACTGCGACATGGCATTAGACTCAAGAGCAAAAGGATCGAACTTGTCAGCGTAGATGGCAAACTGCTCCTTGATAGCAGCGAGAGAGTCGTAGTCAACGAAGAAGAGAACCTAGACCGTCAGTACGGAACCGTCATCAAAGGGAGAAATCAACCTACAGTTCCATAGCCCGCGCGGAAGGCGTTCAGCTTGGGCTTGGTGTGGGTCTCATACATCTCCTTGGGGACCTTGCCGGCAGCCACGAGGCCCTCCATAATGGTGATGGCAATGTCCCAGAGCTTCTGGTGCTCCTCCTTAAGCAGGAGGACCACACGGGAAGTCTGAGTGTTGAAGGAGCTGGGGACATGCAGGACGGCATCCTGGACGATGCGCTCAATGGCCTCGTCCGAGATGGGGCTCTCAGCCTTGAGGCCGTAGTATGTGCGCCGGGCCTTGACCAGCTCCAGCAGAGTGGTGGTGGCGGGGTTCTTGAATTCAGGTTGAGTTGAGCCCATTTTGTTGTATGCGACTTAGGGTTTGGTGAAGAGGTCAATACTGATCAGATGGTGATTGATTTCTTTATCTGTATGGAGCAGAAGAGAGGGTATTTATATTCCCCACCACACACGGCGCCATCATTTTTCTACACACTTCCACCTGTGGAGACTCCCGGTGCGCATCTAAGGAAAATGGGTCAAAATGTCGACCTAAAAATTGTCCTCTGGGTTTCCGCCATCACTGGCCAATTAGCCTGCATATCCATACTTCCGACTATGGGCGTTTTAATTTATAAGCGGATATACGGAGAACCATTAGTGAGACTACCACCATAGATCCATCATACCCCACTGCGGAACTTACCAACAGTGCTGACCAAGTGCTTATAAATGCAGACTTCCCTAGAACGGTAGATTATGAAGTGTATTACCATGTCATATTACTTTGGTCATCTGTGTCCCTTGACTTAAGCCAAAAATAAGCACTAGTAGTCTGACACTGATACATAAGCATAAGCACAACAATACTTGGCTACTGACTAATTCAACTGTATAGAAAATGCCTCATTTGATTTTCACGAAAACAAGCTACAGCAAGCAGCACCTAAGCACCGAGGGAATGACCTTCAGTTGGACTACACAGGAGAATGAGGCGGAGAATGAGGCTTCAATCCTGTCAACCATCCCAAACTAAAACGGCGTCTAGACAACCACCTAGCGTACCGAGTAGAGGAGATAGTAATGTAACAATTTGTTTCACGGATTGCATCAATACTCGTGTTCGTTCCTCGGACATGGGCCCATTTTTCGTATGGGACAAATGACAGCTGTGTCATATAGAAGGTGCTTTTGCACTACGGCAGCCGCCTGGTCAATGGCTAAAGCCATCCACTTGGATGGGGCCAGGGCCGTCGTGTTGTCCTCCAAGGGAAGGAAATGACTATAAAAGAATAAGAAAGTAGGGAAAAAAAAGAATAAGACGTGGTGCTGCCCGGAATCGAACCGGGGCTGGCACGGCCACAACGTGACGTCCTACCACTAGACCACAGCACCGGATTTTTGATTTTGCGTATCTTTTATGCTACATAAGCAACCTCTATTCATAACTTGTCAACGGGTACAAATTAGGTCAGTATATTTCGGGCCTTTTCTACTGATGGAAAAGTGGTGCTTCGTCGATTATGGATCTTAGGCTATTGGATTTCATTGTACTAAATTATTCTTGATGTTGCGTTATTATAGTCCTCCAATATACACTACCCTGCGAACCAATATATATACTCTGGAAAGAGACCCACCTTTTCAGCAGAGCAAAGACGATATGAGATAAGAAGGCGACTGTCAGGAGCGCAACGACAGTACTGTCTGCATCGAGATGCCAAGATGCGATAATTGAGTTGATCAGGTTTTCAATAAGTGGGTGGCCAACGTTTTATACGCCCTGACACCTTCCAGCAGTTCGTCAATCTCAATCTGCTCGTTTTCTCCATGGGCCACCAGGATTGAACCAGGACCGTATAGGTACTTTTTATGATCTCCCTTGAATCGAGGAACATCTGTTCCATATGACACTGGTGCTGTTTCGAACCCTGTAATCTGTCAGCAGGATCAGGAGAAAGGTATGGGTCAACAACCTTCGACATCATGATCAAGCAACGTCTCCGGATATTCGAACTTGAATTCCAGTCTGACGTGTGGATGCTTCGCAACGACCTCCGACACGATTCTCTTACACTTGGCCATATCAGTCGCCACACGGACAGCGCATAGTGCCGTGCTGGAAGCCGGGACGATGTTATAGCTCACTCCTCCTTCAATTTTGCCAATGTTGAAGGTCGACGGACCCAGCAGCGACGACTCGGGGAATTTAGTGCACAAGAACTCATTCAGGACTTCGACCAGAGCGGCATTGGCGTTGATGCCATGATGGGGGTATCCGGAATGACTGCACCATTAGCCTCAGTAGATATACAGTGTATCAAAAGCAGACCTACCACGCCTTCCCCTCGCCAACCAACTCAAACACCAAATGTCCCTTATGCCCAACAACCAATTTCCCCTCGGTCGGCTCCGCAAACACCACACCCTCAAACTTCAAATCATGATCATTCGCCGCAATCATCCCAGGACCTCCCTTCTCCTCGCCCACAACAAACAACAAACCAACATCACCTTCCTTGACCGCCCCCTCCGCACGCAGCTCCTCAAGCGCACAGATCTGCGCAGCCATGGGACCCTTATCGTCGCAGGCGCCGCGGCCGTAGATGGTCGACCCTTCAACGCGTAGCGGGATATGCGGCGGGACGGTGTCCATGTGCGCGGTGAGACAGGCTCTTACCCTGCGCGAGGAGCCTAGGTACGCGTAGACATTTTCGCGGGTTGAGCCTGGGGCGATGGGGATGCGCTCGACGGTGTAGCCCAGGGTGGAGAGGTGGTTGTCGAGCCAGCGGGCGATGTCTTGTTCGTGGTCGCTGGTGCTGGGGACCTGGATGAGGGATTTGAGGAGGGTTACCACTGGAGCTTCGGACATTTCTTATCTATCTCTGTAATTGATGTTCGACTGAGTGAGTGTTGTGTCAGTCATAGTGGGCAGTCGATAGAGGTTGGTGCGGGGAGAACGTTGTGTGCGGGGAGATTTCGTCATTGCATATGACATGCTCAGGATTAACACATTAATTCAACAAGATACGATAAAGGCATGCAGGAAAGAATCAGGACACCGTTGGACATTACGTTGTCGGTGGTAAGTAACAGAAGAAGGAAAAGATGGACACTCGTGGCTGAAACGCGCATTATGCTTGGTGGATTGCTCACTGCTGTAGCCTGTTAATTTACCCCGCCACTATTGCTGATCTCTGTATTTATTATCTGGCTTCACGACCCTTCCGGGCAAATAAACAAGATCAATTGTACAGTTCTCCTCATGGCGTCTCTTTCTCTTGAATCTCGAGCTCAACCCGATTCTCCTGAGCATCGTATCTTCAACATCCTCAATGACTATCTTCAGCCGTCTAGCACAACCCCTCCCCGCGAGGCCGCGCAAGCTATCCACGCCTTGACTCCAAAGACGGGTTCAACACCAGAAGAAAACTCTGAGTTGGAGGACTTCCTCTGGTACACATGGGGAACTATCATCAAAGTCGCCAAACAGATTCCTCACAATCACCCCTCGCAAGACCGACTGGTCGACTTGATCCACGCTCTGACCGAGCTACCGCCAACAACGGTGTCAATCTGGGGTGTAAGTGTCTTCTTCTTCTTCTGAAGCAAAATATACTGACAATCCAGTCCGAAAATTACCTATGGAAAGACCTGCCCATGCTCGGGCCAAGCCTGAGAGAATCCTGGGATCGTACGTACCCCTGTCTGATAATTGTGCTACATCGCTAACTGTCCAAGCACCTGCGTATACAAAACCCGACGACCAGGAGGTTACCGAATGGATTAACCTACAAGCATTCACCGCGCGGCTGATGAGCAAATGCGACCCATCGCTTTCTCTCCTTGGCGTCTGGAGTCTGCGGTCGGGATTGGAAGAGGAGCTATCGGACAACGAACTCGAAGGAGAAGTCGCCGCAGCAGCGATGTGGATGGTGTACGGTAGTGAGAACTTGTTCAGTCAACTGGCAGACGCGGTGGAAGACGAGGAGAAGGAGCGCTTGATGAAGCCTGGGACGCTGTATAGCGGACAGGGGCAGTTGAGCCCAGAGCGGTGGCAGTTCTGGAAGCAGCGATTTGGGGAGATGAGCCAGCAAATCCAAGTCAGTTATGAGACAACGGGGGTGATTCGGTTGGCCGGGGAGAAGATGGAGAGCGTTGAGCAGTAGGCTTTAAGAGTGGTAGTAGGTGGCGTCCATGTCAGCACTGGCTCTAGACTCTGGGATAAGCAGAAATATATTCATTATCAATCCAGCTCAAGCCTGTACTCGTTTCTCAGTCCAATGGCATACAAGTGTCATGAGTGAGACGAAAATTCCATCAGATACTCTAGAAACTATCTATAAAAGAGAGGTACTGCTTACACAATGTGACAGGGGACGCATGATGTAATCGCGGAAATTCCCCGCTGTGGGCTTCATCGCGGAAATACGGATTAGAAATTTTCTGATTATCTCACATCATCTCTTCATCTTTTCCGCATATACATACAGCAAATTCTTATCAATCATAGGTATAACAAATGGGATGGAGCGTCCATTTTCCACACTATCATCAATGGAGCATTGCTTCGACCCATAGCCAGAAATGAGCGAAACAGAGGTGGAGGACGGCCTTGACCTCCAGCAAACGCGGTCGGGCTGGTCCATCGCCGAAAGCCTCTCCCCACTACGGGAAACGGTCTTCATCTTCGTGATATGCATGGCCCAATTCATGACCCAGGCCGGGCTGGGTAGCCAACTGGCCCCGCTGACCATCATCGGGGACTCCTTCCACATCACCGACAACGGCATCCTCAGCTGGTTCATCGCAGGCTACTCCCTGACGGTGGGCACCTTCATCCTCTTCTTCGGTCGCTGCGGAGACTGCTTCGGCTACCACACCATGTTCGTGATCGGCTTCGTCTGGTTCGGCGTCTGGTCCATGGTCGCCGGCGTCAGCGTCTACAGCAACTACGTGCTGTTCATCTTCGCGCGCACCGCGCAGGGTCTCGGGCCCGCGATGCTCCTCCCGAACGGTTTGGCGATTTTGGGAGCGACGTACCGCCCCAGCCCGAAGAAGGATATGATCTTTGCCATCTTCGCCGCGACGGCCCCCAACGGCGCCATCATCGGGGCTATCTTCGCCGCGCTCTTCAGCCAGCTGGCCTGGTGGCCGTGGACGTTCTGGGCGAATGCGATTGTGTGTCTGGTGCTGGCGGCGCTGGGGTGGGCCGTGATTCCCCGCATCCACCACGAGCGCGAGAAGCACGGCATGACTCTTGTCGAGTGGATGCAGGAGCTGGACGTCGTTGGGGCGTGTCTGGGTGTCGGGGGCCTGATCCTCGTGAATGTGGCGTGGAACCAGGCGCCTATTGTCGGCTGGCCGACAGCGTATGTGTATGTGCTGCTGATTATCGGGATGGTTCTGCTAGGGCTTTTCTTTGTGTGGGAGCTGCGCGTCGCGAGCAAACCGCTCATCCCGTTCCATGCGTTGACGCTGGACGTCTCCTTCGTGCTGGGCTGCGTCGCCTGCGGCTGGGCCAGCTTCGGCATCTGGACGTACTACCTCTGGTTGTTTCTGGAGCATGTGCGCGGCAAGACGCCGTTGATGGCCGCGGCGCAGTTCGTGCCGCCCGGGGTCTCGGGGCTGCTGGCCTCGTTCACGACGGGGTATTTGATGAGTCGGATCCGGCCGGGGTGGATCATGCTGTTTGCTATGGTGGCGTTTACGCTGGGGAATGTCTTTGTTGCGATTGCGCCGGTGCATCAGACGTACTGGGCGCTGACTTTTGTTTCATTGGTGGTCATGCCGTGGGGCATGGACATGTCGTTTCCCGCGAGCACGGTGCTGCTGTCGAATGCGGTGGAGCGCCGACACCAAGGTATTGCGGCTTCCTTGGTCACCACGGTGGTGAACTACAGTATCTCGCTGGGACTCGGGTTTGCGGGAACGGTCGAGGTGCATGTCAACCATGGCGGAAAGACATTCCATGATAGGCTGGTAGGATATCGCGGGGCGTTGTACATGGGGATCGGACTGGGAGGACTGGGAGTGGCCGTGAGTGTGATTTACCTGGCCAAGAGTATCTTGAAAAAGGAGCCACAGGGAGAAGAAAGTAAATAGACGACGTACACATAGATAGGCATTAATCCTAATGTAATTACTACGCGCACCTATCAAAGCCAAGATTCTTGTCCAAGTTAGGCAGCTAGACGATACTAGGCGTCCGGTTTCAGCCATGACTTAAGACCTATCTAGGGACTAGACTGATAAAAGAAATAAATTGAAACTTGTTCTGTACAAAAGGAAACAAAAAAGAAAAAGAAATGAATGACAAGAGTGGGATTCGAACCCACGCCATCATACGATGATGAGGAAACTCGTAGAGTTTGGTATTAAGGTGGACCTTAACCTCACGCCTTAGACCAACTCGGCCATCTTGCCTGAATATGTTAGATTGGGTCTATTTAGTTATATAAGGAATTTACTCCGAAAGTTCAACTAATATAGACTGTTAAAGAATCAGAACCGTTCTAGTCGACCTTGGTTCTGATGGGTGACTCTGCAGACACTTATGATTTTGGTCTGCTGCCATACTTCTCCTTAGACTATGGTCTTCGACTGTATACTCAGATCTCACCGCGAGTATCAAGTCAATCAAGGTGCCTCCCTCAGCCACATGCGCGGAAAATACTTCCTTGTTCAACAGTATTGAAAGGCAGCCGATTGGCATACCCAGTGGCAATGTACAAGGGAAATATGCCGTGCAATCCGCGTGCATGCACTGTCTAATAGGTCATCAATTCCCGGATACTCGACTAGTCTACCCCGCACATCCATCAGCCTTACCCCAGTACCTCCGTGATGCCTGTTCATCTGACTCTGAATGAACCACCTTAAGGACATCCATGTCGATCATCTATATTCCGGGGTCCGTGGTCAAGTCGTACGATACCGGAGCCTTCGATCCGAGTCTGAAGTCTGTCTTCTTGCATTATCCTCGGTACTTGGATGATGGGTACCAGATTCTGGGCATAACTATTCTATCGGCTCATAAATACACAATTCTAATTAAGCATAAGGACGACGATCTATTTACCCCGCAATCATCCTCGGTCCACCATGCCGTGGCAGTACTCATCGTCATATGAAGATATCACTATCAGAACCTTAGTTCAACCGAGAAGGTTGAGATCCTGAGAATTCAGAAGATGACCTGATAATTTTGGACAGTATCCGAATGAGAATGAGATAGAGTTCGCTAAATTGAAAATCAATCGACATTTGCATGTGCTGATACAACATGTATAAAGTTAGCCAGCCCTCATGAGCAGAGTAGTTCAGCCTGAGCATCACAACCACATCCATCATCATGGATAAACTACAGCTCACACTTCAAGCAGTCCAGCATCAAATCACACACATCCTCAACCAATACACCCAACACCCCTGGGTCTACACCGCAGCATGCCTCACAGCCTATCTCACTCTCACCCTCTCCCTCCGCTTCCAACGCCTCCGCAGCATCAAAGGAAAATACCGCAAGTACTCAACCCGGGAATCCTACGCCAGGATGACCGACCACGACGCCTGGGCCATCCAGAAACAAATGCTCCAGCTCGAGTTTCCATTCACAGCGCTGAAAGCTCTGCAGTTTGCTCTCTTCCGCGTACCCCTTCCCCCTTCTCCCAGCCGTACAGATCTAATACTAATGGAAGTAGACATACGGCATCCCCACCATCTCCGCCCTCCTCCTGCAAACATCCCAATTCGCCAACCCATCCACCAGCTTCAAACGCTACGCCGACACCGGCGTCCTAATCGGCGAGTTCATGGGCTTCGAGCCCACCTCCGAACGGGCAATCACTGCCCTCGCGCGCACGAAGCTCCTGCACGCAGGCTACCGAGCCAGCGGAAAGATCCTGGAGTCTGACATGCTGTACACGCTTAGCCTGTTTGCGCTGGAGCCGGTGCGGTTCGTGGAGCGGTACGAGTGGCGGGGGTTGAGCGCGCTGGAGAAATGCGCGGTGGGCACGTTCTGGAAGAGTGTGGGCGATGCGTTGGGGATTAGCTATGCGGTGTTGCCTGGTGGGCGGTCGGGGGAGGGGTTCCGGGATGGATTGCAGTGGTTGGAGGAGATGGGGAGTTGGAGTGAGCGGTATGAGCAGGAGAGGATGAAGGCGGCGGAGGCGAATCGGGCGGTGGCGGATAAGACGATGGATGTGTTGGTTTATGGGATGCCCGGGTGGGTGAGGGGGTTGGGGGTGAGTGTTGCGACCTGTGTGATGGATGAGAGGTTGAGGAGGGCTATGATGTAAGTCTTTCTCCTTGTGTGGTTGTGGATGATGCTAATGCTGATGCTGGTAGGTATGATCCGCCGCCGTGGGTGGTTAAGGTTATGTTCGACGCTGCGGTGGTGATCCGGCGGTTCTGTCTGCGGTATCTTGCGCTCCCGCGGCCGTACATTATGCGTCGTGATGTGTTTACGGAGAAGCCGAATGAATACGGCCGACACCATGTGCAGGTGTGGAACGGGATGCCGTATTATGTGCAGCCGACTCTGTGGAACCGATGGGGTCCGTCTGCATGGGTGCAGCGGCTGATGGGGTTGCCGTTGCCTGGGGACGAGGGAGACAAGTTCTATCCCCGGGGATACCACACGCCGGATGTTGGGCCCAAGTATTTCGAGGGCAAGGGACGGAAGACCCTGGAGGAGATCAAGGAGAGCTTGAGGGTGCAGAGGACAGGCGAGTCGCCATTCATTAAGCTATAGTAGAAGGGTATAGTTCGTATCAATGCAGCATTTCCTAAAGGTATATCATCAAAAGTCCAGTTCCCAGCACAATAGACAGAGACAAAACCGTCTCCCATCCAAGTCTGCGGTTTGCATTTGCAGCATTGGGATCACCTCCAGCACCCATGACCCCATTGACCGAAATGCCCACACCCCCATTTCCGCCACTACCACCGTTGCTGCCTGCATTGCCGTTACTACTGCCATCATCACCCGACGAAGTCAAAGTCGGTCTGCTGGCCGTCGCCACATTCGTCGGGGTTACCGGGTTCGTCGCACTAGCAGGCGTATAGAAGCTCATCGTAGCCGACAGCCGCGTAAACGAGGACGAAGCGTCCGACCCGTCCGTAGCTTTCACCGAAACAATCGTCGATGTCGTCGTGACAGTCGACGTGCGAATCGAAGCCGTCGAAGGGATATAGTACGTGTAAAACGTCACCCAGTACGTCCTGTTCTCATCAGCCATCTCCTATTCCTCCAATTTTTCAAGCGACGAAGGGGTCGTACCATGTCACCGTCCACGAATACCAACTGTACTCCACCCCGGCATAAGTCGTGGTATGATACGCCGTGGTATAGTGATTCTCCGTCTGCGTGTAATGATACACCGCGTTCTCTTGCGCGCAATCCCCGTTCGGACAGCAGCCCAGTTTCCCATTGACGGTCATGCATCGCTCCCCCGAAGGACAGTACCCCTGTACGCCGCAGCACTCCGCGCCGTGGGGCATGCACCCCGTCCCGCAGCAGTGCTCGCCAGAGTTGCAGAAATAGCTTCCGCAGCAGACGTCGCTGAGGGACCAGACGCAGAGCCCATTGTCGCAGCAGATATTGGTTGAGCAGGTCGATGGGCAGGTCCAGCGTTTGGCCAGCGGGTCGGATACGATGTCTGTTGTGGGTTCGGAGACGAGAGTGTTGTTGGGAATGCGGAGGGGTTGGAGGGGATTAAGGGCGAGTGCCCCGGAAACGAACAGGAGTATGGACGACGGCTTCATCTTGGCTGCAAGGGTTTGGCCTTGCAGAGCAGAAGAGAAATTTGTGGAGAAAAGGGTGAGAAAAGGAGCTAGGGTCTAGGGGTCATGTTTATAGGCGGTTGAGCCTCAGCGGTCTAATTGCAGCCCTGCAGATTGTTGATGGACATTCAGCCTTCTTGCATGTAAATACTCGGCTGATTGGCTCTTCAGATCAACTAGGACGGATACTAAAGAGCTATACGAGACCCTACAGAGCCAAGTGGCACGAGGATCAAGTTGGACCAATGGTGGTCCGCTGTAGATCGTATTTAAGGTGCAACTAGACGGTGGAGATGAGAGATCGGCAGCGTGTAAGCCTGTCGGGTAGCTAGATGTCAAAATAGTATCATAGAGCAATCCTCTTAGGAGCTAAGGTAGAATTTTGTAGATTATCGAGAGATAGTTTAGATACTCTGTTTAAGTTAGACAGCATCTGCTGTTGAATTGCTTCAAGGCGTGCTATCTAGGACCTAACCCTACTTTGATCTAGCTGTGGACAAGCACTCAGCACTATGCGCCAAGCACCAAGCACCAAGCACCAAGCACCAAGCACCAATAATATATACCAGAACTCTAGTGTATTGATGGTAATAGTAAAATCTAACTGGCTAGAACCAGGAGTGTTGTATTGGTGGCAGTTGATTTCCGCATTCGGCGGCAGATCCACAGTCGTGGTATGACGACACCAGTCAGGCCACAGTATAACTCAAATCGTACAACACAATCTGGCTATCTAAACGCCTAACTGGACAATTCACGCCGTGCTTATTATCCTAACTCGATACAAAATGTCCCGTCCGCCGTCACGAGCGGCGTCGCTGTTCTCCTCACGCCCATCCACCCCAGTTCCTAGTACGGCCTCTCGCGACCCCGATTCCCTCGATGTCTGGATTCTAGGGAGTGGAATCGCCTCGTTAACCGCGGCCGTACACTTCATCAGAGAGGCCAAGGTGCCCCCGTCGAGAATCCATATCCTCGAAGCACTGAGCGAGCCAGGCGCGGGATCAGTGGGTAAAGGCGATGCCGAGTCGGGCTACCACTATCGCGCGGGATGTACGCCTCAGTTCTGCGGGAGTCAAATGGAGGAGTTACTCGCGCTGGTGCCGTCGGAGACGCCCGGGAAAAGCGTCTGGGATGATATCCGGGAGTACTTTGAAGAGCATGTATCGAAGCAGGCATCGCGGACGAGATTCCTGGCTCGGCGGAAGAACGGACTGGAGCGGATCGAAGGACGGAGACTCCATCTGGGGATCAAGGATCGGATGGATCTGTTCCGGCTGTCGTCTAAGACAGAAAGTGCGCTGGGCCGGTCCCGCGTCCGAGACCATTTCTCCGAGGGGTTCTTCAGGACGGAGTACTGGCTGGTGCTGTCGACGCTGTAGGTTTTCGTAGATCTGAAAGGAGTCAGGATGTTAACCAGGATTAGGTTCGGTTTCCGGCCGTGTCACAGCGCTGCCGAGTTCCGCCGTTTCATCCAGCATTTCCCTCATGATATCCAGACGCATCATCCTCGTCCCCTGGACCGTGTCCGCTTCAACCTGCATGACTCCGTTGTCGCCCCGATTGCTCGATTCCTGCAGGCACAGGGAGTAGATTTTCGCTTCAACACCATCACCACCGATATCGTCGTCGAGCCAGCTCAGGATCCTACTCGCGTGACAACCCTGCGTACAGTAACCAAAAGCGAGCGCGAGGTAACCATTGATCTTGGCCCGCACGATATCATGATTGTTTCTTTGGGATCCATCTTGTCCGGTGCTTCCTGCGGGTCAAACACCGAGCCACCCTCGCTAGAGATGATGGAGATCGAGAAAGACCTCGACGAGAACTGGCTCCTGTGGCTGGAACTCGCGACTAAGCATGCCAAATTCGGCAACGCATATAACTTTTGTACCCGACTGCGGGAGTCCCGGGTGGCATACTTTACGGTCACGGTCAAGAATCCGTCTTTCTTCGAGAGGATTCTTGCGATAGTTGGCGACGATCCTGCGACGGGCTCATTGGTCACGCTGAGAGATAGCAGTTGGCTGCTTACGCTGAATCTGCCCAGGCAACCGCTGTTCCCAGATCAACCGGACAGTGTTCGAGTCTTCTGGGGGTATGCACTCGATCCAGAGAACGATGGGGATTTTGTCAAGAAACAGATGCTATCCTGCTCAGGTGAGGAGATACTGACGGAGGTTCTGCATCAGCTTGATCTCCCAGCCGGTGACATACTGCCCAAGACAGTTACTGTTCCATGTGTGATGCCGCGATGGACTTCCATCTTACTGCCGAGGAGTAACGGGGATCGGCCTCAGGTGATTCCCCCCGGCATGACCAACATGGCCCTCATCGGGCAGTTTGTAGACATCCCCGAGGAGGTGGTCACCATGGACTATATGGTGCGCGGAGCGCAGATGGCGGTGCACCAGCTGATGGGGCTGGAGAGGGAGATGAAGAAGTCGAAGAAGGGATCTACGGCGAGTCTGCTGGGGTTTCTAAAGGATTAGTAGATCTACCAGGGTGTATAGCATAATAGCTTAGTAGCCTAGATCCGAGATACCCCGTATATAGCATGAGACAGTGAATCTCCTGATGCTAAATATTATTCCTTGTGATTGGACCGGGTTAAATGCGGCTACCGAAGGTCAGGTGCCTCGGTCCGTTGTGATACTTAAGTTTAAGCCTTTAGTCCCCGCATTCCTGGACACTATTCCAGTAACCAATTTCCCCAGGTTGTGACAAGCTATTGATAGACACTATGGATCCAGCAATTTCATCGCAGCCTGCCACCGCGGACCGTGGCTCCTTCACCAGCCCCGAGCCGCTGCAAAATACATATACAACCGATACGAATCTCCATCGGCTGCTTTCATGTGAGTCTGCAACAGATGATAAATACAAACAACTAACGTCAAAGGGTACCTCCCGTCATCGACTTATCAATCGATTCAGTCCAACCTCACCCAGCTTGGCGAAGAGGCCATCTCGCCTCAGATCCGCGAATGGAGTGCCGACGCCGAACGCAACCAACCCTACGTCAAGGGATATAACGTCTGGGGTCAGCGATACGACTATGACCGATTGATCACCAGTGAGGGCTGGAAGCAGCTGAGCCGATGGGGAGCTCGACATGGGTATTCCTTTTGTTCATTCCCTTTGAGTTCAGAACTAACGGAAGCAGGGTGGTGGCATTAGGCTACGATCCTAGCTATGGTGCCTCCCGCCGTCTCGTGCAATATACCGTCAATTATCTCTACGGCCCTTCGTCAGGGCTGACGTCCTGCCCCGTCGCCATGACCGACGGCGCAGCACTGATCCTCTCCCAGCAACTGCAGCAACACTCCTTCCCAGATGACCATCCCTTCCGGGTCGTCTTCAACCACCTCACCTCCCGCAACGAAGACTTCTGGACCTCAGGCCAATGGATGACCGAACGCGCCGGCGGCAGCGACGTCCAAAACACCGAGACATGGGCCACTCACGATCCTCTCCCAGCCTCCACCAACAACAACACCAACCAACTCGGCACCCTAGGCGAAGGCGAGTACAGCATCAGCGGCTTCAAATTCTTCTCCTCAGCAACAGACGCCAACGTTACCCTCCTCCTTGCCAAAACCCACCCCTCCGGGAAACTAAGCACCTTCCTCGCACCCCTCCGGCGCACCATCACCCCTCCAAACCAGGGCCCCCGGGAAATAACAAACGGCGTGCGCATCCACCGCCTCAAAACCAAGCTCGGGACCAAGGAACTCCCCACCGCCGAGCTGGAGCTGCGGGATATGCGCGCGCACCTCGTCGGGCAGCGCGATAAGGGCGTGGCGACGATCGCGCCGTTGCTGAACGTGACCCGCACCCACACCTTCATCGGCTCGCTGGGTGCGTGGCGCCGTGCGCTGAGTATTGCTAGGGCATTCTCGCGCGCGCGCAGCACAGTCGGCGAGCCGCTTTGGTTGATTCCGATGCATTTGCGGCTGTTGGCGGAGGTGGAGGTGCGGCAGCGGGCGGCGATGGAGTTGGGGTTTTTTACGGTGGGGGTGATGGGTGTTGTTGAGAATCCTGACAGAACCGAACAAGTGCCTGGGCATGTGCCGAGAGGAAAGGAAGCGACAGTTGTCTTCCGGACGTTGACGGCTGTGTCCAAGGCGGTGATTAGCAAGATGGCGATTTTGGGGATCCAGGAGTGTCAGGAGGCGATGGGGGGTGTGGGGTATATGGATGAGCCGGACGAGCCCGAGTTCAATGTCTCGCGGCTGCTGAGGAATACCGCAGTGAACAGTATCTGGGAGGGAACGACGAATGTGCTGGCGAGCGAGATGGTAAGGTTTTTGCTGGCGAGGGATAATTTCGCGGTGTTTGCTGCGTGGGTTGAGCGGGTGTTGGGCATGATACGGAGGGAGAAGTTGGCGCACGCGTTGAGGCAGGCCTGGACGGCGTTCAAGGGCAAGGTGGCCGGGGATGTTGCGTCGGTTCTGGCGGATGGTCGTCGGGTTATGTTTACTCTTGCGTGGATTCTGATGGGGGCCTTGCTGGCTTTGGATGCCGAGCGAGATGGAGATGCAGTGGCGGCGGAGGTTGCTCGTCGGTGGATTCTGGCTGGCGAGGGAGGAGTCGGAGATACGGTGCATAGGGATATTGTGAAGCCGTATGAGGCAGACGGGGACGAGAAGGATCATGCCAGCTGGGACTGCCGGATCGTCTGGGGACAGGAGTTGCCCGAGGGACAGGTTGCCGGCCATCGTTCTCTGAAGAACAAGCTGTAGCATTGTGTTCATACAATATCATATGCAGTTAGGTGCAATTAAATATCCAGCAACCAGGACCCGCTCCAGTCAAACCCTGATCCCTCCCAGTTCTGATCCAAGATATCCATATACCCATCAAACGGCATCACATCGCGCTTTTCTGTCTCCAGACTCGTCGCCTGACCAGACACTATTCTCTCACCTTGTATAACCCCCCACTGCCGACAAAGCCGCCGATCAATCCCATTGAAGAAATCCACCAGCCCAGGTCCCAGACTCGGCACACTCCCCTCGAACAAAGGCTGCCGCCGTACCTGCTCTGTCAACCTGTCCAGCGCCCGGATGGGGCCCACCGCCGAGCGCCAGCGCTTCGACAGCGTCTGCAGACAGAGCTTGATAGTAGATAACTCGTACTCGGCCGTTTCCTTGAGCGGCTCGTATCGATACGCCGAGAGCAGCGATAGCCCGGCGCTGAGCCCGTACAGCGCAAAGATCGGACCGAGATACTGCAGTTGATCCTTCTGGTGGAAGTCCTCAAAGATCCCGGCGATGCAGGACGCCGCGACAAGCGACGCCGCCGACGGGACGCTGTTGGGTGTGGGCGAGCGGTGTAGGATGATCAGGATGGCGAGGTAGACGACGAGCAGCTGGTTGACTTCGAACTCGTGTGTCGAGGAAATAGTGTCGGTTGGTGCTGTGGCGCGGAGCGAAGGGAGGGACTGGTTGATCCAGCGGTAGAGGGCGTTTTCGAGCTGGCTGCGGCGGTGCAGCGACATTGTCTTGCGGAGACAGCCTTCGACTGTGTCGCCTAGCAGGAGACAGATCGTCGTGTACGCCACAAAAAGCTGGGATTTGTCGTTTTGGACGTCAAAGTCGTCCACGCTCGGCGGGAGGACGTCGCTATCGCTGAGGTTGATGGTCCGCGGGCGTCCGGTGCCGGCGGAGATGATATTATCGCGGACCTACGCTGTTAGCGCATGCTTTAGTTTAGAAAAACATTACATACGACTAATGCCCACCAAAGCCTCCTCCGCAGCCCCCGGTCCTTTGCATTCGCGGCAGGCTCCTTGTGCAATCCGATCTGAAAGGCCATCGCCCCGGCCGTGCGGATCCAGAACCCACTCGTGTCGGTCGAGACCTTCTCCGGTCCGACGGGGTTATACCAGTGCAGCAGACATGCCGACACGATGGAGATAAGCGAGTTGTTGCCGCTCCCGAAGAAGTAGAGCAGCTTCGCCTTGCGGTAGAAGTCTTTGCTCGATACTTCGTCCGAGGGCGCAGACACCCGACTCCCTGCTAGCAAGACGGCCTGCAACAGCAGCGGCGAGGGGGTCTCCGCGGTCAACCACTCCAGGTCGATGATCGGCGTCCATGGCGCACAATACCGCATGAAGCAGTCGATGAGATGGTCTTGCACGGGCTTGGGCGGGAGATCAAACACGCGCTGGTGCTGGAAGAGCTGCATGTCCTCGTGGTTGTCGGTGTCGAGGGCATCCTGGCCGGACTGCACCAGTGTCTCGTCAAAGGGCACACTCCCGCTTAGATACTCGCTGCGGCCGCTGTAGCTTTTTTCAGCGGAGATGGCAGCGGCGGGACTATATGCGGTGCGGGGGTCCTCCCGGGAGGGGGACAGGCTGTTGGTGATTCTTTTGCGTTTGCGGGTGAATGGGCTAATGGGTCAGTAGACGACGGACGATCTGATTGATAAGAGGCTTACAGGCACTCGGCCTTGAATTTGATGCAGTTGCTACATGGCTGCTGTTTCTCCAGATCGCATTTCACCTGCTGGGGTTAGCAGATGCATCACATATGGGGCATACTCCGTACCTTTCTTTTGTGACAGATAATGCATGCTCTGATGACAGCTGGCATATTCCATATCTAGTCTACTCTGTTCCTCGTTTATCAATTATAGTTGATATCCTGCTATCAAGAACAGGAAATGAAGTCCAAATAACCGGACATTGCCGAGGAAACAGGTGGGCCGGATGAGGCACCAATCAGATTGCACGATGCATTTACAATTCATGAAAGATCATGTTGATTGAATTAAACGGCTGGCTGATATTATCTTGTAGATAGACCCGAAAGAAGGTTATAAATGCTTAAAGTCACCAAGCTTGTTCCTTTCATACCCTAATCTCCGAGTGTTGCTTCTGCCAGGACGACTCCAGGGAAATACATATATAGTTCCCTCTTTTTAGACTCTGATAGACTCTTTAGGAGTCTCCGGTGTAATTATGTTTATATTAACTAGTTCTCTCGACTGCATACTAGTCAGTAAATATAAAATCTAACAGAGGAATACCGTGATAGCAGAGAGATCCTACCATATTAGGCCGTTAGATGTCACGGCTACCCTAATAGTCTATACTATACTATACCAACCAAGTATGTGTCTGACAATAATACAATGACATATACTTAATTGTAGTCACCAAACTGCGTCTTCTTGTCTGCCGTGTCCAACTATTCCACGCCGACTGCAGTGTTGCCATCGTCGTCCATCTAGCACTTTCTGGGCGGCTAATCTGCGGGCCCTGCAGGTTCCCGGCGCGATTTCTGCCTGGTGCGCCTTGCCTTTCCTCTTACACTCCTACCCAGTTTTCAATCTCACCATCCAGAATCCATCCAGACAGTCTGATACTCTCTCTCATAAACACCTCCATCACAATATGAGGCTTGAGAGCCGGTAATCTTGATGGTTTCTTGATTCTTGATGGTTGAGCCGATGGTTGAAAGCAGTGTGCGCCGACCACGAGATACCTGACAATCTCAGAGTACAATGGAAACCAAGACGAAACGTCTATCTCATGATGCATATACTGTGGCACTTCTCACTCCACTCGAGATTGAGTTGAGTGCAGTGAGATATATGCTCGACGAAGAACATCAGCCATTACCGAGCGCCCGCGGTGACCCAAATTACTACGTCCTGGGACGGCTCTGTCAGCACAATGTTGTGATCGCGTCCTTGCCTGCGGGCTACCAAGGTACCGTCTCCGCTGCGGTGGTCGCTCGAGATTTAGCACGCACCTTCCCGTCGGTCACCCTTCGACTGCTCGTGGGCATTGGAGGTGGCGTGCCCAGCGACAAGACCGATATTCGTCTGGGAGATGTGGTGGTCAGTGTTCCATCCGGAACTCAGGGTGGTGTCGTGCAATACGATCTGGGAAAGCAGACGACAACTGGGTTTCAACGCAAAGGATTCTTGTGCCCCCCGCCCAATGAATGGCTGGCTATTCTCCCGAGAATGCAATCTGATCACCGCGTGCGGTCCAACATGGTCTCAAGTCACATCGGAGATATGCTGAGACGATTTCCATCACTGTCCGAGTATGAGAGACCATCGTCTGAGATGGACATCTTGTTCAAGTCTGATTACGACCATTGCATGGATCAGCCGACTTGCCAGTCCTGCGATAGACAAATGGCAGTTCCCCGGCAGGAACGCAACCCTCCTGATCGACCTTTCATTCATTACGGGGTCATCGCATCAGGGGATCGCGTGATGAAGAATGCAAAAGAGCGGGACATGATCAGTAAGAGTAGCGAGGGCGCCATCTGCTTTGAGATGGAGGCAGCAGGCCTTATGAACGATTTCCGCTGCATAGTGATTCGTGGAATCTCCGACTATGCGGACTCGCACAAAAACGACATTTGGCACGCCTATGCCGCTGCAGCTGCCGCGGGCCTTGCAAAGGAGCTCCTTTCGTATCTGGAGGTATCGGGCCGTAAGTGAGATGTAATGACGATATCCAGTGGAGCTATCAGAAAGCTGATTAAGGACGTCAAAATCCTGGCAGCCACCATTCAATCCTCTCGTGCGGCTGCTGCCTTGAAGGCTTTCTACACTGAAGGGAAGCGGTTGAATATAGAACGTATTTCGGGCCAACTACTCCCAATGAGTCGCTGTTATATCAATCTGGCGGTGGTGAAGCGCTCACTAGAGGTCGACGAGCACCATCAATCATTCTCTCTCACGTCACGCCTCAAGGTGCAAGCAGACGAGGACACAGACATCATCCCCTTGCCATCACTATTTGAACCACGCACTGGATCGTCTCAGACGCCTTCGGTACCCAAACGCATTCTGATAGAAGGGCGGGCTGGAGTAGGAAAGACGACTCTCTGCAAGAAGATCGTTTATGACCACCTCCACCATCAAATGTGGAACCACCTGTTCGACTGGGTATTGTGGGTTCCATTGCGCAAGCTGCGACGAAGAGCGGAAACGACCGCTGCGTACAACTTGGAGAATATGTTTTATGACGAATATTTCTCTCAACAACCTGATGGCAAAGACCTAGCGCGAGCATTGTGGCAGGCTGTCAACGATCCCTCCCTTAGCTACCGAGTACTTTTCCTACTTGATGGGCTCGACGAAATCTCCCGTGAATGGGATACAGACATGCCAATGCACGATTTTGTCTCCCATCTACTGAAGCAACCGCAGGTCATTATCACGACAAGACCCCGCCCCTCGGATCAAATCGACCTAGGGACTGTCGATCTCGAACTAGAAACCATAGGATTTCTTCCTGAGCAGGTAAACAACTACATCAACCACCCGGAGATTGTTCCTGACGGTGAGACTGCGACGGAGATTGAGTCATTCTTGCAAAAGCATACCCTTATGCAAAGCCTCATGCGGATCCCTATCCAGCTGGACGCATTGTGCTATAGCTGGGAGCGAGACTTGTTGGAAGGGAGGTCGCAGACAATGACCAGCATTTACGAGGCAATTGTGCTGAAGCTCTGGAAAAAGGATATCCTGCAGCTGGGCATTCGAGATAACCAAGGAATGAGGCTAACGGAGGGGAGAGTGAAAGACATCTTCGAGTCTGACATCGAGGATTATATGTTCAATGAGATCAACCTAATTGAGGGAATCGCCTTCCACGGGCTCACAAATGATATTATCGAATTTCGGTTGAAAGACCGAAAATCGTTCTACAACCATTTCAAACGGCACGGAGAGAAGCGTCCTCACGATGGCGAACGTGTGCTTCGGAAGGTCTCATTTTTACGTACCTCCGACGACACTCTCCAGACTCATGAGCAAAGTTTTCATTTCCTTCACTTGACCTTCCAGGAGTTCTTTGCAGCGAGATATTTTGTCAGGCACTGGCTACAGGACAAGCCTCTCCCGCTTTTTCGTGTGGGTCAGCAATCGACGAAGCACTCTTTAATGGCACCCCGATTGTTCCTTCAGGCAAAGAAATATGATTTACACTATAATATCTATTGGCGGTTTGTGGCTGGGCTTTTACAAAACCGCTGGCAGTCAAACGTTCTAAGCGGAGAGTTGATGAGAGATTTCTTCGATCAACTAGACCGTGAGCCTCGCGATATGGTGGGACCGGCCCACCAGCGACTTACCATGCATTGCCTCAGTGAGGTAGCCCCCTCGAGCGATGATGAGGTCATTTCGGAGAGGAGGTCTTCGCTTGAGGAACGGCTGCTACAATGGGTTGAGCTCGAGTGCAAACTTAGCTCATACCCAGAAATGGCCGCTGAGATGGAATGCCCAAGCCGCATCATCACAAGACTTCTCGGGCCGGGTTACGAAAGGCACCACAAACAAATTCTAGAGACCTTGTGTCGCAGAAAAGTACAAATATCCCAAGATGTACTTGATGCAGCGGCCTCGTTGCTCAAAAGAAATGCGCCTGGCTTAGTGAGACTATGGGCAGTAGATCTGATATCAAGAACGCCGGACAGGATAACAGCAGAGATTGAGAGAATCCTAGTTGGAGACCTCCACCACGAAGCTTTTGCTCTCAGACGGTACACAGCCCGCGCATTGTTTGAGAGATTTCTCTCCCAAAATGCCATCCAGGATCTGGTACTGCTGCTACGGCATCATAATGAGAATATTATCACGGATAGTGTCGACGCCCTAAAGGCAGCGGTCGACCTTCCTGAGAACGTCATACAGAATCTGATGTCACTCTTTCGTGATGAGAAGATTGTCTATCCCAACGGCACGCCAGTGCCACTTTTGGCACCTCAAAACAAATTCTCAGATAGCACTATCCGGTCTCTCGGTACGCATCTCAAGGATAACATGAGCTGCGTACGGTACAGGGCAGCGGCCGCTTTAGAGGTCAAGAATACTTTACTCCCTGATTGGATCATTCATAACCTGGTACAGCTCCTTGAAGATGAATCTTCGAATGTACGGTCCGCCGCATGCAAAGCATTGTGCGCCCAGAAAAGTCTTCCGAAGGAGGTCCTCTTTGATATCATTCCCGTGCTCAATAAAAGGGCAGAGTTTTCGAGAGACGGCTTCCTCAGCGACGAAACAGAGCATGCAATTATGATTTTGAGGAGCCAACTTGTTCTTCCAGACGATATCAGACATGCGCTAAGTCTCCTACTCAAGGCTGAAGCCTCTTGTACAAGGTTCGCTGCAGGCTGGGCCTTAGCAAGCCAGGACAACCTGTCAAATGAAACACTCAATAGCATGGGACTACTTCTCGAGGAACCCAATGTTAATCTGGAACAACTTAGACGCACATTTCGGTTTTTCGAACACCAGGAAAGTCTTCGACGAATCGGTCTGCGAGCGTTCCACCGACGTCTCAAAGATCACAATAGTGAAGTGCGAGACTTGGCAGCTTACGAACTTGGGGGGTGGCTGCCCCTCTCGGATGAGATTCTACGTGATCTAGTTTTGTGCCTCAAGGATCCAGAAACAAGATGGTCTGCAGAAATCACACTCGGCAAACACTCGGCGATCCCTGATGAGATTATTCAAAGCTTTCTCGACCTTTTGATGGATGAAGACCCAGACGTGCGTGACTCCGCGGCCGCGGCCCTGGACAGTCAAAAAGAGCTTCCACCGCAGTTGCTCCATTCTCTCGTATCTGTTCTCAGTCATTGCCAGGATGGCTCTGCTTGCGCCGCAACCAATTGGCTCAAAAGGCAGCGCCGTCTTCCTGGCGATATAACCGAAGCGTTAGCCAGGCTACTTGACAATGAGCGCTGGGTGGTAAAAAATAACGCCATGACAGTGTTGCTCGAGCAGTCGCACCTGGAGGAAAATGTACTCCATGACATAGCCATGCTACAGTTCTACCCTCGCATTAAATACAGATATGCTTGGTCTTCAAGGCTCAGTTCGCGGTCTGATTTACCGCCCAAAACAGTCAAAGCCCTGGCAGCTCTCCTTGAGAAAGACAATCCCTCACATGTAGAGGAGGTTTTAAGAGTTCAAAGTTGCTTCTACCCTCTTGTACCGACGCTCAGCCGGCAGGCCCTGAAGAATCTCTTTCGTTTCTGGATACCCCTCGCCTTTGACACGCAGATCTGCTGCTTTCTTGACAAAGGCAAGTTGATTATCGATGGTCCAAAAGGGAGGTTTGAACTTGATTTCGAGAGTGACCAGCAAAGAAAGCAGTTCATTCAGGCCATTCGACAGGTGCAGATGGATCTGGGGTTTCCTACCGCTGGCACAAACTCTGATGAACAGACGCCGGAATGTGCGGGGTGTGCAATGGAACGTCCGAACAATAAAGTGGGAAGCAATGCCCGGGTCCTCGACGCTCCTCTGGTCTCGGAATGTAAACCTGGCGTGGTCAGCCGTTTTCGCTGCCTCGAACATACTGGCAGGGTCATCGTTCTTGCTACTATTGCAATTCTCATTCAGGTGTGTCGCCCACACCCTCCCTATGTCTAGTGATGCCTTATCTAACTAGTCGCCTAGCTGTTCCTCATGGTGTTGATGTAGATATTCTCTCAAAGCAGCACATCTGGGGTGGTGTTGCTACTAAAGTCCGCAGCTCTGAAATGCAGCAGAAGTCAGAGACTAGTCCATGCTGGAAGACAGTGGAAGTAGTAAGTGTAAAATAGCTAATGTATAGTAACTACCTGGTTGTTATAGGGTCCTAACCTATAGTTAGGTGGTTGAGTATGTTAGGGTATCAACTGCTTTGACGCATGGGAAGTGGGCCCGTGGAGAATTAGTTTCACGGTTTGTTATAATAATGACCTGACAAGGAGAGTATAACAGGCTTGGGGAATGGTAGCCCAGATCCCCTCTGGCTTACCAGCTTAGGCATGATTGGATACTCTTCGCAGAGGAGGGTTTGACCAAAATGGTCGCTGTTCCGCCGGATCACGAGTACGATATTACCATATGCTCTTGACATGATACTATCTGTTCATAGACCTGTGATAACCACGTCTTTGGAGTATGACTGCGGTCAATGTACCCAACGCACGAGCCGCAATGAGTCAAGGTATTATATTAATGGGGAGGCCCATGCGTGTGATGATAATGCTGCAGCGCTTATGCACCCTGAGGGCACCAATAGCGGCTGCATCTCGAAGGCTTAGATCTATGCTCTATTCATCCTGTCGTTAACTGCAGGATCGAGACGGACTACAACGGCGCAATCAATGAAGGTACGGTAGTGAAGCATTGCAGCAGTAATTTCCAAGTTGTAAGCGTCAGACAATCAAATGACTCTAAACCACGTTTAAAAATCAAGGGGCGGTGCCAGCAAAATGCTTAGCGAACTCCGCAGTCCTCAAGTCACACGTGCCTCTATTTCCGTCTTCTGTCGAGGCTTGAAGCTTATGTATCCAAGGAACAGAAAAGTGAACTCTGCCCAAGGACCGAATATCACATGCCAAGCCATTACAAAGGGGCATTTGATGGGTCTGGAGTCTCGACTTTGCGCCTTTGCGGTATCGGAGGAAGAAGGGCTTATCGTTGGTTGAACCAGCCAGTTTTTAGTGAAGGGCTCGGTGTTTTGCTACGGTTCTAGGGATTGGCTAGTGCTGACATAAAATCTGATCTCTGTAGGCGACAATAGGCACCAGCTCAGTCCGCTCGGCACGTTTCTCGATCGTTGCCTGTCATTAACCCCATCCAGCAAAGAGATGCCGAGCATTGACCGACGGGAGCAGATCAAGAATAATATTAATAGCTTCTTTTCTGGCTTTTTTGGCGCCCAGACTGGGCGGCTTATCCACCTGTTCCTGGGCCAGGCCCACTTGATCCCTGGACTATTGGACTAAGACTGAATTTTCGCCGTGTTCCTCCGGGTTTAGTGCAAAAATAAGACCAAAGTTCTGACCCGAGTCTACGGCTGATTGGCTCGTTTCCTGCGCGTGAGATGTAACCTCATTTCCCGGAAGAGTGTCGGACTGTCGCCGGATTGGCCGGTAAACAACTAGAGAGTACTGTGTTGTTTTGCCAAGTATTGTGGACTAGACGTGTCTTCTCTTGAATACAGCCAGTAGGTCTGGTGTTGTGGGAAGAGCTTGAATGTTTACATGCTGTGACTTGGGAGTGTATGGCTGGCATACTTATCGTGTACCTCCACAAGGCTGGAGCACCTTGGTAACTCCTGATCTAATTGTCTCAGACGGAGATATCCTAGTCTAAATCTCTACTCTGGTGCGTCGCGGATCCGGATCCCACTCATCTCGTTTAATAATTAGTCCATCTCGCTAGACATTTCAGGGGATAGTGCCAAAGAGGTCCAAGAGTCAAATTTCCACCATTTCCCTTATGACCATTCAGACAAGCCAAAAGACACCGCTAAACCACTTAGTTTCACTTAGTTTGACTCGGTTCCGGGCCAAAACATGAGTCGCATCGACAAGAGCCGCAACATCCACCACTGGACAAAGTCTAGCAGCCATGTCGCCTTCAGCCTGGTCAGGTCTAGGAGGGCATAGCCTCCCTCATAAGAAGACGAGTCCGCCTTGTCTGTTGCTTTTAGTTTTCTTCTTTCTGGTCGTCTGATTGTCCATCGCTCGTTTCCCGATCGTATTATAGATCGTCCATTCTTTTGAAGCCATATTACTACAGACCACAGTCTACTCTATAAACACCATCTTACAGTCCTTCCTTCCAGTTACTAATTAAAAATGCGTCTCTCAATTGCTTCTGTCGTCTCCTGCCTGGCGGCTCTCGCCATGGCCGCTACCAAGCCCGACTACACCCAGGACCCCACGGGAAATGCCATCCTCAAGCCCGGTCTGAACGAATTGGTGCCTGTTGGAAAGCCGTACACAATCGAATGGGATCCCACCACCACAGGCCCGGTCTCGCTGGTGCTCCTGCGCGGTCCCAGCACCAATGTTGTGCCCATTGAGACCCTGGCCGACAGCATCCCCAACTCCGGCAGCTTTTCCTGGACTCCCAGCACCTCCCTCGAGCCCGACACCACCCACTACGGTCTCATGCTCGTTGTCGAAGGCACCGGCCAGTACCAGTACTCGACGCAGTTCGGTATCTCCAACCCCGACTACACTGGCTCAACTTCCAACTCGTCCTCGACGGCTACTACTGCTACCGAGACTAAGTCTTCTTCCGCGACGGAGTCTTCGTCTGCTTCTTCGAAGCCCTCGACCACTGGCACGCCCGAGAAGACTACTACTACCGCGACTTCTGGCTCGGCCAGTGCGGACTCCACCACCACCGCCACCACCTCGGGGACCCCCGCGACTACCCTCGTCACCCAGAGCAGCACCACCAATGCTCCCACCTCGACTGTGGTCGTGACTGTTCCTAACAGCACTAGTGGCTCTTCCGCCGGTGCCTCTGGCTCTCCCCGCCACTCCAGCACTCCGTCCCCTTCGGCGACTCTCTCGAACGGAGGAGACCGCAAGGCGATCAGCCTGGGAGCGGTCGTAGTGGGAGCATTCGCCGTGATGGCTTTTTAAGTGATGGGGCCACAGTTGCGGGTTGTGCTATGTATGTAGCGTAATAGCTAATGACTTTTCCTGAATATATACCCCTGGATATGAAATACAGTATACTTCTTATATGGTTGATTGTGCCTTTTCATCGTGGGTGGCTCAGTGACGTCACCAACTAGAAACCTTTATCTCCACATTCCATTCTTCATTCTTCCGCTTCAGATATCAGTCACTCGCAATGCAATGGCCTCAATACTGTGATCTGCCAGATTGACACCAGAATACATGGAACCCTCACAATGCCGTTGCACAGCATCTCCGCACAGCAACTGGCGGACATGCTGCCCACCGGCGTCGCCATCCTCAACCACCGCGACGAAGCCATCTTCACCAACCGCCGCTTCCGCGAGCTCATGACCACCCTCGACCCGCACTCCTTCGACTGCTGGTCCCAATCCATCCATCCCGACGACTTTGACCGCCTCGCGGAAGCCTACCACGACGCCTCCCGCGCCCAGCAGCCCCTCCGCATCCAGTACCGCACCCACGACGAGGACTGTCCCTGGCGCCTGCTCACCCTCACCCCGATGGGGCCCGACGAGCGCGCCCTCTTCGGCCTCACCACCGCCGGCGGCGCCATCTGCACCATCGCCGACATCACCCAAGAAAAGACGGCCGAGCTCTCCCAGCGGAAAATCGCCGAGGAAGCCCAGCAGCGCAAGACGCAGCAGGAGCGGTTCATCGACATGATCAGCCACGAGGTGCGGAACCCGCTGTCGGCCATCCTGCACTGCACCGAGGATATCCTCGAAGCGGTGCACCGCACCCAGAGAGGAGAGAGCAGCGCTGAAAAAGCCCACGCGACGATCGCGCAAGCCGCCGAGACGATCGGGTTGTGCATCGCGCACCAGAAGAAGATCGTCGACGACGTACTGACCTTCTCAAAGGTCGACGCGGGGATGTTAACGCTCACACCGCGCCGGGTCCAGCCGCGCCGTCAGCTGGCTACCTCGCTGACGATGTTCCGGCCGGAGCTGCGCAAGCAGAACATCGAGTTCGAGTATAAGCTGGATCATTCGTACGAGGAGCAGGGGATTGACTGGGTGATGGCCGATCTGGACCGCATGAGCCAGGTGCTCATCAATCTTGTTTCGAACGCGATCAAGTTCACGGCCAAGTCCGGCGGCGAGATGAAGGTGCGTGTGTCGATGGGCGCGTCGACGACGCGGCCCCCGTCGTATCCGCCGAACGTGGTGTTCTTCAACTCGGATGCGACCGCGTTGAGGCTGGATAAGACGCAGCAGGCGGAGTGGGGGGATGGGCCGACGGCGTATATCATGGTTGCGGTGCGGGACACGGGGATTGGGATCAGCGACGAGGCGCAGAAGCGGTTGTTTGAGCGGTTCAACCAGGCCACGCCGCGGACGGAGAGTATATACGGGGGCTCCGGGCTGGGGCTGAATGTCAGTCGGCGACTGTGTCATCTGCACGGGGGCGAGATCGGCGTGAGCTCCAAGGAAGGCGAGGGCAGCACGTTTGGCTTCTTCTTTGCCGTCCGGAAAAGCGACAGCGTGGGAGAACCGTCCACCAGCACAACAGATGAGCAGGACCGGACCTGCCGGAAGATCCTGTCGCTGGGCGACGAGATGACCGACGCGAACCATCAGATGACCTCGCCTGCCATACCGGAGGACCCCGAGGTGACATATATCGAGGAGATCAATCCCGCCTGCAACAGCGACAGGAGAAAGGACCACACGGCCAAAATAGCCGAAGAGGCTACAGACGCTGAGAGTTCCACTACAACTACACCAGAGAGACGAGATAGCCAAACTGACAACCAACACATCCTCGTCGTTGAAGACAACATCATCAACCAGCGCATTCTGTCGCGGAAACTACAAGGCCTCGGCTTCAGCGTCACCGAGGCGAGTAACGGCCGCGAGGCTCTGGATGCCGTGAAGAAAGACCACTTTGACTGTATTCTCATGGACCAGGCCATGCCGGTGATGGACGGGAATTCGGCGACCAAGGCGATCCGCGAGCTCGAAAAGGAACGATCGGGACAACATACCCCCGTGTTAGGAGTAACGGCGAATGTGAGAGTAGAGCAGCAGGAGGAAATGCTGCAGTCCGGCATGGACGATGTGATCCATAAGCCGTATAAGATGGATGAGCTGACCGACAAGATTGAGCAGCTGGTCTTTAAAGAGTCGGAGTAGGTCACTTTGGCATTTGTATATATTGATACCAGGGCTTGTATTCGTCGTAAATGAGAATATATAAATCCCTTATATTGGTTTTGCTGTTTTGATACACTGTTGTCAAAGTCAACTTTCACCATACACTGAGTTTATAAGAGCTACTATATTTCATCTACCTACGTAGCTGATCCTACTCTCACTGTTTTCTGCATCCAAAGCAACAATGAAATATCTGAACCCGAACTGCACGACTCTCCCTGCTAACGCAGTGGAACAAACATCTCTTCAAGAGCTCCCATAGCGCTTCAGCTTAATTCACTCATCCACTCCGCTGGCGGATACGGCGCACTCAGTTCCCATCCGGCATTGGCCAGTCCTCCGTGTCTTTTGTTGACAAAGACATCAAAGAACGGGGGGCCAGGAAGCTATGGCACATTATCCTCAATTTACGTGAATCTAGTCCAATTCTACCAAGGGCCTGACAGAAATACTGCAGCTGAACAAACCCAGAGCCTTATATTAAGAAAGCCCTCAGAGCCGGTAGCCTACCAACGCCCGTTTGAAGTTCTAAGTCATTAGTCGACAGCCTTGGTCTCTAGAGTTAGGCCGGGTGTTGTTCTAAAGTCTTCGCGGCATTCATGGTGGCATTCTCCAACTGAAATGCATCGCAGCTTCATATTCCTCGTTCGGCACCTAGCCCATGATGTCGACACTCAAAGCATTCCGCATATGATCCATTGCGTCGTCGGCTCCTTTCTGCTGGGCATCCAAAACAAGAGTATCGCGCACAACTCTGTCTGAGTATGTAAGAGAAGGTGTATTGCATGTTTCCCGTCCACGACCGGCAGAGTCGGCTGAAATCAAGGTTGACCAGCTTTGTATGACACGAATCATGTCAGCCTCTAGAGTGATTGAGTCTCCCTCCCAAGTACTACCCGCACTTTCGAAAAGGCGCTGATGCAGTATAGCAGACTGGTCAAATATCGCATTGTAATGTTCTTCATTCAGTCGCCTTGTAAACGCGGCGCAAAGGAAATGGACGAGTCTTTTTTGGATAGTCTCTCGTATGGATAATTGCTCAGACTTGGGGAGGGAGTCATAGTTCGGTGGGAGATCAATTCGGGGCTGTATCAGCTTTTGCGAGTCTGGGTCGCCATAGTTTTGGAAATGCTTCGATATACTAGCTGCAAGCCCAAGAGGAAGGATAGTGCAATGCTGCCAATCAATTAATCCCACAACCTCATTCGCATCTGATATTAAAATATTGTTCGGTTGAAGATCAGGATGCCACATGACCGGTTGATTCAGTGATGAGCCAGCCCTAAACCCAAGACAAGGCGCCAACGTTAGATAATCAGAGAGATTCTGAAGGTGACCTTCAGGCGAAACGAGGCAATAACCATAGATCTCCCTATACATGCGCTCATAGGGAAGGCGAGGTTTCGCGTAGGCTTTGGCCCAAGTCAACTCCCGTTCACCAACCGCCCGAAACAAATTGGCTGATGATGACCCTGTTGCAATTAACGAGCTGCACCAGGTGTCTCCCTCATATAGCTACTTACACGGCCCTCTGTCAATATCAAGTATGCTCCTTTGACCGTGCCACCAACGGTAATGTGCCATCGGCCCTATGCAGAACTCACCATTGGTGTGGTAGTGGAACCTTCCTTTCTGTTGGAAGACCCTTCTGATAATATAAACTCCCAAATGCAGGAAACTCCAATGACATGAATCGTACCTCCCACTCGACAATTTGTTTCATAATCTTATGTTGTTATTTTAGTGTCATCGTGTACCATATCTCGCCGAGAGGGATGCCGTCCAATTTCTCCATGATGATGTACCCAGCGCCAACAGGGTTCGCTTTTGTCGAGCACCAAGCATAGACTTCAGGAGTAGGAATTCCATGTGACTACGGATAGTGCAGAGTAGCAGCCTCACTGGCAACAGTGTAGTGCTCAGGCACCGTGGAAGGATACGGGAGCCGAGCAATGACATGCTTCCCATCTGTAAGGGTGGCTTGGAATAACCGGTTGAACCCACTTTCAGCCATCTTGTAGAAGGATACAATCTCATTTACATAAGATCATCGAGATAATTGGGACACTAGTGTGCAATGATGTCTCTAGTGCCTGCCAGCCTTCTCACAGCCTCCCCCCACGCAAAACAAGCCGCCCGATCCCGTATCCCTGGGCCATTTCAACTTGGGCTTTCCTCATTCTATCAAATCTTAAGATTCAACATTTGCAATGAGCTCTAGCAATGGCATACAAATTACTATCTACCTTCATAATTCCCCTAGCCTCCGCAACAGCAACATGCTACTGGCCCGACGGCAGCATCGCCGAAACCAACACCCCCTGCTCCTCGGGCCCTAATGCTTCATGCTGCGACAGTCACAACATCTGTCTATCCAACAATCTCTGTCTTGATGTCCTCGTGCAACCATACGTCCTTTCCCGAGGGGGCTGTACAGACCCAAACTGGGAGTCCGACGAATGTCCTTCTGTTTGTCGTAGGTCATGCCTCTTCATGTCCCGAGAGGTACACTAACAATAGACAGGAAATGTGTCAACCAGATCAGCTGTCTCGCTAGTCACCTTAGGGAAGGGCTCTAATGGCGCTGTATCGTACTGCTGCGGCGTGCCAGTCAGTAACGGGCGTGATGTGGTGTGTCGCGACGGCCACAGCGTTCAGGTCACGGATAAGGAAATTGTTGCTGGGTATGCAGCTTTGGCAAACGTATCCTCTCTAGATGGTGGGAACAGTTCTGGGCCAACAACTTTCGGCAACGAAAGTGCGAATACGTCAACACATTCATCGCATGAGGTGGCGGTTGGTGTGGGAGTCGGGGTGCCGCTGGGGGTCATTGCCCTGGCCTCGATTATCTGGGCTATATGGGAGAGAAGGACACGAATGCAGCATGTTAAAGGAGCAGTAAAACCGACTATGATGGACAACGGCCACTTTCATTCACATGCAGATAAGCACGTGGGTGTGGGTGCCTCGCCGCTCCAAGCAGCGGAGTTGACAGCTGAGTCTCAGACGCATGAATTACAGTCGTGATAGTAGAAGCAGCAGATAGAGGATATCACTTTACAAGAATGTAATTGTGAACCTTTATAGAGATTCGTCGCTTGTACATGTTTGTTCCAGGGCGGTTGTGTGAATGGCTCTTAGCATGCCCGCGTTTTCAGGCCGAAAAGAGGTAGGTGTTTGTGCGCATGTGTATGCAAAAAAATTGCTCTCTTTGCTCGATTGCCACAATATTCTCGGCTTGCGAAGGGTTCTAATCACGGACAGTGGGAATCTTCATATATAAACAGCAGCCTCGATGCTAGCTCCAAGCAGTCGGTCCTGCTACTCGCCAGTACATACGTTCGGCCTTGACATATAAATATTGACTGCAGCAAGTAAGATACAGTTAGTAACTGCTACTTATAAGTCTTCCTGTCGGTTCTCGGAACTGTCTACTAGAACATATCAGGCCATAGCCAATTGTCATAAGTTTGTTGGTGCCTCAGGCAGCAATCCTCTACCTCGGCAAGGGATTTCCGGCCTGACACGAGTCACACAAGCACAGCAGCACATCCACTCTTCTCTGGGTCTCATCTACGTGCTGTATGCTCTTCGAACATGTCCGGCCGTCGGAATCGTTCTGCAGTGGCATGCCAAGCATGTCGTCGACGCAAAGTCCGGTGCACTGTTACTGTTACCGGCATTCCGTGCATCAATTGTTCCCAAGATGGAATGGAGTGCACAGTCGCGCAACGACGAGGGACGTAGGTACATCCTTATCGAGATACATCTAAACAATATAGCATACAAAAAGAACTAGTCCTGATTGTTACAGTCAGCAGACAAGGAATCATCCCCTGCGCGAGATCCGCGCGGTCCCTCATCCGAGGTCCAGCCCGAGGCATAACAGCGGAGCTCCCCAAGTCGTATCGGGTGAGACGGTCGGCGGCAGCACCATTTCGAATATCCCCAGAAACGTCTCTCAGTCCGGACGAGCTGTTTCTGAGCCAACGGCTGCGACAGGAACGACGACCCCGTATTCCGAGCAAAGCCGGATCGAAGACGAAGAGCGTAGTGCCGCTGACTTTGCGACGGCTTCGCTGGCGCCTCGGGATGCCGATGCAAATGATATGCCTATATACACTGGTCTGCTTCTATGACAAAATGTATCTGGAAATAGCTAACTGTAGTAGGCGAGTCTTTGGGATTCTCTGCGGTTTTGGATGTTTTCGCCACACAAGCTGTGCCCAGACATGTCTTCCGGCCATCATCGCATCCTAGTCTTACCGCTCAGGATGTCGAGTATCTTAAGTTTAAAGGATGCTTAACATTGCCCTCCAGTGATATATGTCGCGAGCTTCTTCGTGCTTACTTCCACCACGTGCATCCTATTCTACCGGTAGTGGATGCTGCTCAGGTATTGAAGTTTGAGCAGCAGCATGACCGACCAGCCGAATGGAATCTGTTACTCTTGTGGAGCATTTTCTTCGTGGCAGTTAATGTCAGTATCTTCTCACTGGAACCACACCATCTCACTAACTGATCAGTTTATCCCTACCGAGACTTGCGCACTCGCAGGATACTCTTCCCGGAAAGAGATGAGGGAAGCCATGTACTCCCGTGCAAAGGTATTCCCCAATGAGATTATCGCGTTCTGATACTTACGACCTTGACAGTGTATGTATAACAATGGCGGGGATGACAAAATCACGCAGATGCAGTCTGCTCTCCTACTCGGGTTCTGGCACTCGGAGATGAACAACCACGCCCAGCCCTGGTACTGGACGGGCATTGCAATCAACCTCGGCCAGATCATGGGTCTCCATCGCGATCCTGATGCAATCAGATTTAATCCATCTATTACCGGTCGTCGACGGGCTTTATGGCGGCGCCTATGGTGGTCCTGCTTCTTTCGAGACCGCTGGTTGAGTCTCACCCTCGGACGTCCGTTGAGGATCAACCTGCTTGATTGTGATCTTCCGATGCCCTCAACAGCGGATGCTCTGAGTGATTTATCCGAAGTGTCGCCATCGGTGGCAAGTCTGTTTATCCCGGAGGACCTGGCCCGGTTGAGCGACTATTGGATTCTCCTGCTGCGGTTGTCGAAGATACTGGGGGACGCGCTGACCCTGAGCTATCAGCCGAAAAGGCCGAACCCTACTATTGAGCAAGTTGAAGCTATAGAGTCGGAGCTTCTGACTCTTGAGATCCCGCACGACTGTGGCTCCGAGCAGAGCGAGTGGGCACGGTTTGCCGTTTACCACTTGCAGTTACATTATCAGTATGTCGACCTCTGCTACTCGTTACCGCAAACTAACACGAGAAGAGCGTTCCTGATTACATTTTACCGCCCTTTTACAAAGCGACTCCCGGAAGGCGTGCCTTCAACCAACAAGACAGCATATCAGACGGCAATAGGTGCGAAGGTAGACGCTGCTGCACTACAGACAAACACCATCCTCGACGCTTTGGCCCGCGAGAAGCTCCTTAACTTCGCCGGCCCAATGACGTAGGTTTTCCCTCTACCATGCAATCCTGCCTCTAATCGACATGCAGACCACCCCTCCTCGTTCCCGCCATGCACATTCACCTACTCAACTGCAAGTCCGACGATCCTCTCACGCGGCAGCTCAGTCTCAACAAACTCGACTTTTGCATGTTGATCCTCAAGGTCATGCAGGACGTGCACACGGCCGCGTCGTATTACCGGGGTATATTCTCCGAGGCGATTCGCCACCTTTCATCGACGACGAGTAAGCCAACCGGGCAGGGACCGGTTGTGGTCGAGACGCCGGCATCTCTCCCTGGGGAACCCGCAATGGAGACGCTGCTGAGCGGTGATTTTCTCGACGGGCTGATGGACGAGGCCTCGTTTTTCAATTTCTGGGAGCCGCTCAGTAACATGTGATTTGTCTATTGTTATAGAAGTCTATAGTCTATATAGTTATATACAATCCCAGCTACATACAAATGCTACGCATCGGACTTGTGAGGCCACTTGACCCTCCTCTCAGCCCTCACATACAAATTGTTCGGCCGAATCAACTGAAACATCGGATCATACTCAATCGGGCCATCGCCCTCCCGCGTAAACTTATACCGATAGATCAACTTGGGCAAGAAGACCTTGATCTCCTGCAGGGCGAAATTGAACCCGATGCACATGCGCGGCCCCATCGCAAAGGGGATATAGGCCGCCTTGTGCCGCTGCTTCACCTCGTCCGTGTCCCAGCGGTCTGGGTTGAAGCGCGCGGGGTTATCCCAGATGGCGGGGTTATTGTGGATGTGGTGCAGGGCGGGGATGACCACTGCGTCTTGGGGGATTTTGTATCCGCCTGGTAGGATCAGGTCGAGCTTGGCGGTGCGACCGGGCTGGAAGGACGGGTTGTGCCGGCGCTGCGTTTCCTTGATGTATTTGTCTAGGAAGGTGAGTTTATCCGTGAAGTCGGCTGTGATCTCTGTGTTGTCGTCGAAGCCGTGGTCGACGAGTTCCTGGAGCAGACGGTCCTGCATGCCGGGGTAGGTGACCAGGCCGTAGATGAGCCATGAGAGGAGCGAGCTGGTTGTCGTGAAGCCGGCGCCGGTGGCTACGACGAGGGCCCAGACGAGGCTGGACTTGGGCAGTTTCTCGCCTTTGTTGTCTGTTGCGCGGATCGCATAGTCTATTGCTGTTAGCGCTACTCGAAGCTCTGAACACTGAATATACTCACCAACCATGTTCGTCGCTCGCAGCGCGGCATCCTGCAAGGGCAAATCCTCGACGCCTCCCCGCTGCGCCTTCTGCACCGACTCCTCGACGAGCTGCTCAATGCGCGCCTTGGTGTCCTTTAGACGCTTGGGATCCCCGAAAGGCAAACTGGCGTACCAGTCCCCCTTGGACGTGACCTTCTTGTTCAGGGACAGCACCTCCGCGATCAAGTGCACCATCTCGTGGATTGGCGCATCCGCCGAAGAGAAGTGCTCAAAGTCCAGGCCTAGCGTCAGTTTTCCCACGGCCTGAGACCCCAGCTTCAGCATGTACTGGTACACGTTCCAGGCTTCGCCCTGCGCGTCTAGCTGATCGAATATAGTGCATGCATCCTCAACAGTCTTCTGCATGGTCGGCGCGTAGTGCCGGACGGCCTTGGGACCTAATGCAGGCGGGAGGAACTTGTGCGCCACACGCCATTCGGGGGTGTCTGTATCTCCTAGGAACACGCCAGCGGAGGGAGTCTTGAGCGAGTAGAGCGGGTGGGCCTCGTTGATTTTCTTGGTGAAAAAGTCGGATTCGTTGAAGACGATGGCGGAGAGGACGGGGTCGTTTGTCTGGTAGACTGTGCGGCCGAGAGTGCTGGTCTTGATCAGGGGGCCGTACTGCTCGAAGAGACGTTGATGGTTGCCCAGGTGGTCTGGGAAGACCTGGAAGAAGTTGCCGAAGAAGGGGAGGCCGTTGGGCGAGGGAGCGTCCCGGACGGCATGGCCGTCGATGGTGATGGCGACGGGGGTTGTGGATGAGGTGATCTCATTGAGATCTGTGAGGGATATGTCTTGTCCGGAGAATTCGATCCCTAAGAGAGTCAGTGCAGTCGATTGAAGGGTTGGCGTGACACTCACCACTCGGTTCGACAATGGCAAAATGAGATGCAATCAGGTCTCGCAAGCCCTCGAGATCATGGATGTCGTCCAGCGAGATTGTCCTCGCTGACGAGATCGATTCGCCCAAAAGGTAAAACTGTTGTGATGGCATTTCGGTAGCTCACTTTAAGTCTGGTCGTTCACTGACAGAGGCGTACTGACGTGTCTCTCATCCTACTGGCAGCTTATATACAAGTATTTGACAGCCAGGCATAAAAGTACTCACGGATAGCATAGACAGTGTCTGTATACTTGGCCGGCATGCCGCGGACGCAGTTATAGAACAGCCATTCCGATTGGCTACATTACCTCGGTATTCATCAGATCGCTCCACTGATCTACTTTGCCTTAATTTCCCGGTGACGATGACAGCCACGTTCTCGGTCGATGGCCAGTAGGATGAATAGGAGAGAATTAAAATAGAAGATAAGAGAGCAAAGTAATTTCCAGCCGAATAGCCGTTGCCGAAGTAGATGAGGCGAATACCGAGAAACGCGATATAATGCACACGACTATATCATTCCTCCCGCCCCGTCTAGGACCTATTGAGTGCTTGAATCAAAGAAGTCTTCTTTTCGCATTATTACCATTATTGCAGACATTCATTATGACAGAGTTTACAGTCGCGGACGTTGCAGGTCATAAGACCCGAGATGACCTCTGGGTGATCATTCACGGCAAAGGTACGTCTAGTAACTATCTGGTCTGTCAGCAGTGCTAACTTGTCTAGTGTACGATCTCACTAAGTACATTCGGGATCATCCAGGCGGCGCAGATGTGTTGCTGGATGTTGCCGGTACCGATGCGACCGCGGCGTACGAGGATGTTGGACACTCAGAGGATGCGGACGAAATAATGCAGACTTATCTGGTGGGCACGTTGAAAGATGCAACGCAGTTTGTGCGCAAGTCCGCTGTGCGTGTCATCCAGCCGACCTCCGTTCCAGTAGTAAAAGGCAGTAGCTCGTCTGGGTTTCGCAAAGTTACTGCTGCCGGCTCAGTGGCTGGTTTGCTGAGCTTGATATACTACGTGTCTCCCCGTCATGGATCCTCGCATCTCCCACAGGCCCTTCACCACCTACAAGCCCATCTACCTGCTCTGCACCACTTGTTGCCGTCGTCTATCACCGGCTTGCACCTGCCACGCGGAGGCTTCGCCAATGGATTCGCAGCCGCAGCCCTACTCTCCGCCGTCATCGCCGGCGTCGTGGGGATGCAAGTCTCGAAACTGACGCAGATCGACTCTGGCTTCACTCGATACCCCCCTCGTATCAAGAGCAAGCCAAATCCCAAGGCTGATCCTCACAGCATTCCCGGCTTTCTCAACCCCAAAGACTACAAGACGCTCCCTCTGGTGCGAAAAGATCTCCTAGCGCCCAACGTCTACCGATTCGTCTTCCAGCTTCCATCTCCAACAGACATCGTCGGCCTCCCAGTCGGCCAGCACGTCGCCATAAAAGCCACCGTCAACGGCCAAACTGTCTCGCGATCCTACACACCAACCTCGAACAACCTCGACCGCGGCTACCTCGAGCTCGTCATCAAATGCTACCCCGACGGTCTTCTGACCGGCCAATATCTCGCCAACCTGCAAGTCGGCGAGAAAGTGCACTTCCGCGGCCCCAAAGGCGCAATGAAGTACAAGCGCAACCTGTGCAAGAAAATCGGCATGATCGCTGGTGGCACAGGTATCACGCCCATGTACCAGCTTATCCGGGCAATCTGCGAAGATGACAAAGATACGACCGAGATTAGCTTGGTGTATGCCAACCGCAGCGAGGGGGATATTCTGCTGCGCGAGGAACTGGAGGCATTTGCGCGCAGATACCCCAAGCAGTTTAGGTTGTACTATATGCTCGATGTTGCCCCGGAGAATTGGAAGTATGGCAAGGGCTATGTGACGCCGGAGGTGATGGCGGCCAGGCTGCCTAAGCCGGCGGCCGATACGAAGATCTTCCTGTGTGGGCCGCCTGGAATGGTTAATGCTGCGAAGAAGGGGCTTGTCTCGCTCGGCTTCGAGGCGCCGGGCGCTGTGGGCAAAATGACTGATCAGATATTTTGTTTCTAGTTTATTTGTTGCTGGCTGTCTGCATGTGTATAACAGAGGATAGATAGTTTGTCTTTTGGAGCTCGAGAACCTGATAGTTATTCACTGTGTGCTATACCGAGCTTTACTATAATATGATATCTAGGTCGGTTGGGCCACATCTACATTATCTTTATGGTCACTGTTGGAATGCATCCATTCGATGATCGAAGTACATTAAAAAGAATGTGTGAATATGTCCATATACTGTTCCCAATTTTGGTCCTTGATGACATATATCAAACCACTCAGCCAAAGGGGGGTTCCAAACTCCAGACAACCATCTCTAGCTAGTAGGAGATGGTAGCAGTCGGGCCAACACAGCAGGGATACAACGATTGACATACGCTGAGTGCCGAAGACGGATCCAAAGCTTCTCTGCAGCGTCCGATGGATCGGCTCGACAAGGCTTTCCAGAACCTCCGGGAAACGGCAAAATACTTGATTCAGGCACAGAGTGGATATGGCTCATTGCCACGGTCATTCAGACAGTCTGTTTCGTCAAGCTTTCTGGCCCGATAAACAAAACTATCGGCATGCCGAGTACCGCGGCAATGTAACCAATCGGATTTGAGAGCTTATATCACGGCCGGTATTCCTTGGATCGTACAACCGGTAGCAAGAGAGCATTCCTATTATTGTCCTTCCAGAATGCGTCATTGGGGACTGCATTGTCTCCATCGTGTAGATCCCGCGGCTGCGGATGGTTCTCAGTCTGCAGAATGGATACCGTCCGGCTTGCCGTTCGTGAACTGTGGTCGTCATCGTCATGTCGGAAGATATGCCGGGAGATGTGCCTGTAGCCGCTGGACCCGGACATAAATGCCTTGACTTTCGTTCTTCTGTATATCCTCTTCTCATCAAGTTTGAACCTTCATACTTACCTTAGCATATACACAGCAACAATGCATTCGACGTGGCAGCCCCCAAAGAACTATCGCCAACGCCCTGTCGCCATTCTTGGTGCAGGCGTGCTCGGTCGTAGACTTGGTATGTCTTCTACGAGATGAAATATCCAAGACCGAACTAACTTGTACAGCATGCATCTGGGCCTCAGCAGGTTACAATATCCTAGTCCGCGATCCGAGTCCCCAGCAGCGCGAAGACTGCCTCGCCTATGTCAACGATAACGTGGCCTCATACGCCGAGAGCACAGGCCAGAAGCCGGGCACAGTAGATGCAACCGACAGCCTCAAGGATGCCGTGGACAATGCCTGGCTGGTCATCGAAGCTGTGCCTGAGAAGATCCAGCTCAAGATCAACACGTTTGCAGAGCTCGATGCTCTCGCACCAAGTGACTGTATCCTTGCGTCAAACTCCTCGTCGTACAAGTCGTCGGAGATGCTTGAGAAGGTGTCAGAGACGACAAAACGGCGGATCCTGAATATGCACTACTACATGCCGCCGCAGTGCATGATTGTCGAGCTCATGACGGATGGCTATACCGCGGCTGAGATCTTTCCGTTTATGGTTGAGCGGTCAAAGGAGGCTGCGACGGTTCCGTATGTTGCTCGGAAGGAGTCGACTGGATTTATCTTCAATCGTCTGTGGGCCGCTGTCAAGCGAGAGGTGCTGACCATCCTGGCGGAGGGGGTCTCGGTACCGGAGGAGATTGACTCGATGTGGCAGGAGATGTTTGTCAAGGCAGGAGCCTTGCCTTGCAAGATGATGGATGGTGCGTAATCCCTTGTGATTATAGCAGCCCTGTCTAACTAAAGATAGCTGTCGGCCTTGATACCGTCGCTTTTATCGAAGGTCATTACATCGCAGAACGAGGTCTCTCGCCCGAGAAGACAGTCAACTTTCTGAAGGAGAACTATCTGGACAGGGGTAAGCTCGGCAACAAGTGTACAAACGGTGGTCTTTATCCTGCAGCATCACCCTCGCCAAATACCACTGTCCAACCCAAGATCATCGCCCTCGATGTCGGTCTGTCTGTAGCAACCCCTGGTTTCACCGCAGGCCAGATTGTCGAACTCTCGGCCGACGGAAAGCTCGAACGAGTACTAGTCAAGGACCAAGCCCTGCCAGACGGCTTGGCAATTGACTCCGCCGCTAAACGCATGTTCTGGACCAACATGGGTGTACCAGGCAAGGACGACGGGGCCGTCTACTCTGCCAACCCGGACGGCTCGGATATCAAGACGCTTGTTGCACCGGGGAAAACCAACACCCCAAAACAACTAGCACTGGATCAGTCCGCTCAAAAAGTCTACTTCTCGGACCGGGAAGGACTACGCGTATTCCGATGCAACTACGACGGAAGTGATCTCGAGATCATCATCCAAACGGGCGATTACCAACAAGCCGAAGACATGCAAGACGCCACGAAGTGGTGTGTGGGCATTGCTGTTTCTCCTCGGTTTGGCAAGTTCTACTGGACGCAGAAGGGATTTTCAAAGAGCGGCAAGGGCAGGATCTTCTGTGCTGATATTGACATGCCCCAAGGCCAGACTGCCACAACTAGAGAAGATATCCGCTGTCTGTTGGAGGATCTGCCGGAACCCATTGATCTGGAGGTGGACGAGGAGTCTGGCAGATTGTACTGGACGGACCGCGGTGAGCTTCCTTTTGGAAACTCGTTGAACAGGGCCTCGCTGAAGGAGACCGGTTCGGAGGTCGAACGGACTGGTAGTCTGAGATACGAGATTCTCACACGGAATCTGAACGAGGCAATCGGTTTGAAGTTGGATCTGGAACATGGTCATATCTACTTGACCGATCTCGGGGGGAGCGTTTACCGGACAGACGCTGATGGGAAGCGGAAGGTGAAGTTGTATTCCGATGACAGCCGTGCTTTTACCGGAATTGCTTTACTATAGACCTTGTCATATCATTTGTAAATATAGTCTGATAGAGTAGAATTGTACTGCCGTTCACCTTGAGATATATTTCCACATATGTAGTCATCCTTTCAAATCATTCTGGGTCTATGCTCGTGCTTAAACAAAGCTTATGTTAAGTAACAAAGTAACAGAATGATTCGATCTACAGATCGAATCAACATGACGATAGGTCCTCGGCTAAATTATCCAAATCTTAAAATGGACCATGGACCCCTTGGGTCAGCATAAATGAATACGAAAGAGCCGCTTTTAGTCTGCTTGTTCTAGTATAGCTCTTCCGGCGGGGATTCTAGCCTCCAATAACGGGTATCAGGTCTCAGCCACCAGTTGCTGCCTACCCTAATTGCCATTAGATGCTTAACGAGACTACATAAGTCTTGGTTCAACCCGATTCCACTCCCAGGCCAACGCAACAACTCAGGCATCATGGCAAGCACATCTCTAGCTACACTCCCAGTTGAGCTCCTGACTCAGATCGGCAGCTATCTATGCCCCTTGCGCTGCGGAAAATATCCCTCCAGCGTGAGCCAGAAGCACCTCTCCAGACTCAGTCGCACATGTCGGCGGCTCCGCGATGTCTGCCAACCGCTTCTATTCGAGTACTATTACCATTCCAAGTCCCTGACACCTCTTCTCTCTTTCCTCCGTACATTGGATGCCCGCCCAGATCTCGCAAAGTGCGTGACTAGTCTGGACTTCCATGAGCCAGGCCAAGCTGATAGCCTCAGCGACAAAGATCAACAGCTGCTGGAGAGCTGCATCGCCAAGCTCGGTCTGCCCCTGTTGCCAGCCGACTGGCAAGACTATCTGGGCACGGAAAGGCGCCTGCTCGCGGCTGAACTTGTGGTCGCGTCGTGTCCGAATATCGAGGTTCTCAGGGTACCCATGAATCCGGAATGGATGGTGAGCGTACTTGCCTCGCTTCCAGAAGACTTTGTCTTTGCGAAGTTGAGGAAGCTAGATGTTTGGCTTTACTATATCAGCGGCGACCACTATGGTATTGGGTATGGGAAGATTAGGGGGCTGTTGCATGCGTCACCGAACCTGGAGCATCTGTCTCTTCCCTCCATTGAGATGTTTTATCCCGGCCAGGCGGGAGTACCTATCTTGGAGAAGCTGAGGCACCTCGATCTCGGTGAGGGTGCGCCGTCGCCGTACTTTCTCGACTGTGTTCTTGAGGCGTGTCCGAATCTCCAAAGGTTCGAGCTTCATTGGGTTGACTCGGACGGATACGACGAGGATTCCGAAGAGTGGTCGCCTTTGGATGGATGGCGGGCCTTGCAGCATGTTCGGAGCTCTGTCCGCGAGATCATCTTCGAGACTGCCATTGAGTTCCGGGACGATGATAATCTGGAAGACGGCGTTTCGACGCTGCGCGACTTTGCGCACTTGGAGATCCTCAAAGTCAATGGCATCGCTCTGCAAGCGTTGTATAAAGTCTGGGCGCATCATAACCGCCACGGCAGTATGGAGGGGTTCGTATACCAGGTGTTTCCGTCTACGATTAAGGAGCTTACTATCTGGGATCCGCATGCGTCGTTAATCGAGGCTGTCCGTCTTCTTGCTCGAGAGGCTGTTCGCGAACGGTATCCCCGTCTAGCGAGGGTAACCGTTTCCCAATCCGAGCACCTGTCAGGATACTTTTTTGATGTGGTACAATGGGTCAGAGAAGAAGCCACCGTGAGGCGCGACTATGAGCGTTCGAGGATAGAGTTGTGCATGGAACTGCCGCAGGTCCCTGATTACACAGATTTCCCCTATGCTTTTAGATAGATAAAGCACTCTCAATATAACAGCTGTCTGGGTGATACAATGCCATCACCTGACTAATTCCTCTCAAGGCGACCCAAATATGTTTCGCTTGATCATCTTCAAAGCTTTTTTGTTTCCTCTCCCTCCATCCACGGACCGCAGCCGCCAGAGCATGCCCAGCACACTCGCTACAACCATTGCCTCGGACTTGGGATCTGTGCATGGCGGTAATAGAAACATACCTTCACTATGAGACAACCTCGTTGACCCGTGATGGTAGGTTGCATGTATTTCGGCCTTGGTTTCCGTTTCATCCACCGTCCTGGGCATCAGAGTATATCGCAGCGGTTCATGCTCAACTGGCTGAACTTGCTAGTCAAATTGAGTCATCTCTGTTCCAAAAGGCATCCGGAAATGGAAGTAGGGAAGCTTGGCTGTCCCGCCCTGGCTCTCTGATGGCGGAATGGGGTATGAGATGCCGATTGCGACTGGGTCAGTCGGCTGTGCACTGTCGCTGTCACCGTTTAATTTGATCCAGCAGACTTCTTCATCAGCCTTGCCAATTGTCGTGGAAACATTGTTAATTTGCATATCGATTGGAAAGGCAAGCGTACATCTCCACCAGGGCCTTGTCCGCCACTGTCGGATCCGGTTGAACATGATACTCCAACTTCCCGACGATAATGCCATTGTCCCTTGTGGTAAACTTGACGGTATATGCGAGAGGGGCGCCATCACCAGTCGCCTCGATCCACCAGGAGCTGGTATGGTATAATGCTAAATGTGAGGTCGTGTCGGAATGGCAGGGTATATACAAGACTCTGGGCAGCTGGCTCCTGTCTTGTTGCTTCTGAGATGCGTAGAGCTCCCTTGCTATAGAGGCTTCCATCTTGTAGAGTTGGACAAGGCTGTGAGTTACTTTAGGTTGAATTTCGTCGTCTTATCTTGAGTGCTTGTAATCTGCCATACAGGCGGGGCAATACGAGTTCGCCCACTTACTACGGGCAAGGTTCAGTTGCCCAAAATTCGTAGCGAGGTTTCTATTCGTGATTGTACTGAAGCTTTACTTCTTAAGTCTATGCACGGGATTGTTGTGCGGGCAAGGAGTACAGCATCCCAGCAGCAGGCTACCAGCAGTACGCTGTGCTTCTCGACCAATGTCCACAATACAATGTCCTATATGCAAAAGCTAATCATAGTAGAGGGTTACTGGCTTAATGGCCAACTCTCGAAGAAATCCGAGGTACTAATACCCCCTAACCACTAAGATCCCAGGGTGTCTAGGGACCCTGGTCTGAATTTCGTCTCACCTGGGGAAGTTTGCCCTGGTTCTTCAGAGCTGGAAAGATACAGGCCATCACATCGGAAATAGAACCCAAGCCGTTGTCGGTAAAAGCTTTTTGTATCTGCGTGATGTTTGTATTCCTGATCTCGCCCGCTCCGGATTCTGTGGTTGCGCCCCCAAGGTCGCGGACTATGTGCAGAATGGAGGCGAAGAAAATAGAAAACAGTTCCTGGGCGCAGAGGGTAGGCCAGGAGCCGGCAGGAATGCGAAAAGAAACAAATTCAATATCTGACACCGTCTGCGCAGGGATGTGGTGCCAACCGAACACTGTTGGATCATCCCGATGATCATCCGGGAGGTCAAGGAGGGTACCCAAGCTTCCGCCCCAACGGTCGAAACGGTCCCAACCCCAAGAATGGAATTCATCGGTGTATCGACTTGTTCCGCCAATCCAGGCAACGCGACAGAATTGGTCATAGGAGCTTAACTTGCAGGAGCTTGTCACGGACCACGCCCACAGCCCAAGCATTGCCTCCAGCTCCAATGCGTCCACGCTCCACTCACCAGATACTTGTCCGTCGCCGTCCACGCTGCGTCTCAGAGAAAGATAGAGAGGCTTCACGACTTCATTTCCAGGTGGGATGTGGGAACTCGGGCAGACGCTATCCGTGGTCGTTTCACACGGGACCGCCCAGTATATGACAAATAGTGCATCCCATCCATCCTCCAACACAATGCCGTCGGCAGTGAAGAGCAAGTTCGCAGTAGCTTCAATTGCTCGCGCCAACGAGCGCGCCACAGCCCGCACTCGAACCAGCTGGTCGTCCCAATCCCTCGTCAGCTGCGCCAATCGGGCCCGATACAGAAATGCCGCGCCGGTCTCCTCCATCCCGGGCCTATCATTTATGGACTGAATAAGATGGCGAAACCGCCACCTCTCAGGAACTTCCCATACGTGGGCCTGTTTACTGACGAGGTTAGGCCAGCCTGCAATATTATCGGCCCCAAAGCCAGATAGGACAGCTGTTTCCTCGTTGCCGAAATATGTGTGGATCAATCTGCTCTCCTCGAGTCTGCTGGTCACGGATTCTACGTTCTGGTAGGATCGCCAGGGTGAAACCATCCACTTTCTCTGGCATCTTGGAAGGTCGATATGCCCAATGTACAGGGCGAGCCAGTCCAGTTCGCGCCCTGCGTAAAGTTCCGGGCAGTCTGCCAGGCAGACGTCTCGTTCAGCCAAACGACTGCTCCGCAGCCATGAGCGTACCATACTCATCAGCAGTGTGAGTGCCAGCTGGGCGACAGCAACGGTAGAATGGCAACCACGGAGACCCAGAAACTGCAATGCGAAGCCCATGACCGTGAAGCCTAGAGCGACCCCCAGGGCCAGGGTTTTGGGAGGAACTCTAGAGTCTTTCCAAGACGTGATGTACCGGTTAAATTGATTGCTGGGATGACTGTATGCGAACGAGTCAAATGCCTGGTCGCCGATGAACTGGGTACCCGGCTGGATCCAATAAAGCCGCGACGTAGCGGTCGAGCTCGAGGACCGCGAAAAGACGCGTTCTTTCGTGCTCCCTTCCACCAGTTGGGCGCACCGAACCATCCCGGTGCTTAAAAGGGCTGTTCCGATGACGAGCACCGGCACCCCATAGCGATCCTGGAAATCACCCCGAGTCCATCCAAGTCTATAACGAGCGATTCCAGCCCATATGAGAATACCAAGCTGCAGAGAAACCCCTACTCCAGCTGTAATAACCAACAGCCGTGTCGGATAGAATCGTATCCCTATATTCAAAGTCAGGTTAGGGTTCGGGGCAAAGGACAGCTTCCGTTCATTAAGTTGTTCCTCCGCTTCCGCGTCGGGCTCAACCTCTGTTTTCCTTCTGCCTTCTTCGATCCATTCCTCCGACCGGTAAATAAAGTGTTTGAAGGGGTAAATCCCTGCAGCCGCTGGCTCGAACTCGCAACGGAAGAAATCATGTCCGAAAATATGCTGGTCATGAACGATCTCTAGGAGCTTCGGGTGTCCCAGGACCCGCGCTATACCCCCTCCGTTAGTATAGAGCTCGCACACTTCGCGGCTCGTCGAGGAGCAGAGCTCGGCCTCGGCGCTTCCGCTTCCTTCCTGTGCCCTTCCGATGAATGCTCGAAGGGATGGTGGCCCGGTAACGCGTACTGCGGATACGACGGCAGTGATGACACCCAACGGCGCAATCCCAAATATAACGGCATCGACCAGTGATAGACATTCACTCAGATACTGCTTGGTGGGAGCCTCCCCAAACAGTGTAACGAAGGGGGAGAGGTCGGTTGCGAGATTGTTGGAGAAATCGTCCCACCAGCCGCCCATGATTGTATTCCGTCCAACAGAAGCAATAACAGACGAGAAAGATATACTGATTCTGACGCTGACGGTGTTGAAGGAAGTGTCGCAGCGAAAGGGAAAAGCCGAAAGGATCACCGCGATGCGAAGGAAGAGAGGGCAGGTACGGTCAATTTTCAGCTCTGTTCAAACTCTGGATGGCTGAAAAGATTCAATGCCTGCCTCTGCGTTGCTGACAGCCATAGGCGCTAACAGCCATAGCAACTGGAGTGAGACCAATCAGCTTCCTACTCTCTGTATCCAACATGCAGACAAATGCAGATGCCAGGTTCCCATGTCGCTATGTCACAAAGCAAGCATTTATTTTTCTGGGCATCGGAGTCTGTGACTAGTAGCAATCCTTAGGTTCGTCCCACCTTCCTTCCCGCTCGCCGTTCGATGGTGAACACTCGGAGCAGATGATCATCCAGCTGATGAAGGTGCATCCTCGATCAGGCTGCGAGTTGTCTTTGCTGTTCGTTCTTGCCGCTAAGCAAACTACCGGGTTCTCTGTCAGTGCGGGGCTCTGGCTAACCAGTCCAGCAGAGTGTTACTCTGTCTCTTTGGATATGTTCTTGGCTTTCAGAAGACCAGCAAGACTGCTAATTTAATGGTTTCCGGGATGCAGACGAGTTTATGGATCCAATGGTCACTGTGGCCTTGTAGCGTACTGGGGAGTTAATACAATGATCCATCCTTACAGCAATACATTCCTGTCAGAACTGGGATTGCTGCTGATTCCGGCTTGTCTCATGATTCCACCTTAAATATAACAGGTCATCCAAAGATATGGTGGGATTTGATAATACTTCGCATGACAGGAAGAAGAAAAAGGTACGTATATATATTCAGAAGATTAAGACCTACTGAGCAACACGGTAAACAAGTAAATAATACCCAGAAAGAAGTCTTTATTGGAATCAAAATTCTTAAGATTTCTTATTAAGCAATAAATTAAATTAGCATTATGCGCTATATATCTAACTTAGTGTTAAGCTTATTAGTGTAAGTTATAACTAAGAGCCAATACTTTACGTATCCCCTACTTGTTACTGTTGTCCCAGGTATATAAAGGGGTGTGACTATACATACCTTATAAGTTAGTACAAGACACCTGTAACTTCACAAGACTCTTAAGATCCCCTTCATTGTTATTAAGCTCTATATACAAACTTTAATTAAACCTTTGAATTCCTCATTAAAATGTGGTGTTTAATTACTCTACTTCAGCCTACAATAGCTTTATATCTGTTATTCTATTAGTATATAGTGCCTGACCATAAACCCCTTCATTCAGCTCAGTCAATGCCTTCAACACCCATTGTCTCTACCACAAAGACTCAAGTCCTCCAACATTCCTATCCTGGACTCTGCCATGAGAGTTAAGGAGAAATAAATGCCTGCATATAACTGACATCTTTACTACCCAGTCACACTTAGAGATGTGTTTCACTCTAGATACCACGTTCCCAGTAAGTTAGGCTTTGGGGCGAATTCAACAGTATGGTTCTATCATGACCTTCAGTATTAACTATACTCCTTGAAATGTTGTAGCTTGCTAATCTCTGATAGATGGCATCAGTATATTGCCCTCAAGATTTACATCAGCTGTTCCAAGGCGAACCAGGAGGTGCGCGTACTGGTGCATGCTTCAAAAATGAAGACAGACCACCCTGGCAGTAGTAGTCTTGTGCGGAAAATGGTAGAAAAATTTGAACTCGCAGGACCTAGCGGTATCCATCAGTGCATTGTCTTCGAGCTGCTATTGACGAGTCTTTTGCATTTCGAAGCAACTTTGGATCCAAAGAGCCTTCCTGAGGACTTGCTAAAGGGCGCACTACAGCAGCTGTTACTTGCCCTTGGTTATCTACACTCCAAACCGGGCGTAATACACACTGGTTTGTGTCTCGTCAAAGCTTACTGTTGGCAGCTAATGTTCGTATAGATCTACAAGCAAAGAATATTGTTATTAGCGCCAGGAATGATTTAATTTTCCATGAATGGGTTGAGGACGAGAAAATTGGCCCGAGCCCGCGAAAGGCTGATGGCGACTACACTGTTTATTTGTCTCTCCCGTTTCGTCGTAAGAAGGGATGGAGCGGGTTTGGAATGCTACTGCTCTCGGATTTTGGGGAAGCTCGTCTGGGCAATGTACACGAGGGATTGATCGAACCAGATATTTATCGTGCGCCTGAGGCATGAGTTGGACATCAAAAGTCGACATATGGAATGTTGGAGTGTTGGTAAGTGAAGTATTCCATACATCACGGCAAGATATAATCAATAAGTACAGACCTGGGACCCCTTTGAGGACCACCATTTGTTTGATGGGAGAGGGCCTGACGGGACTTATTCCGACGCACATCTTCTCGCCGAAATGGTAGCGATGCTGGGCCCTCCGCCACCGGATTTTCGTCGCAAGTCTCCCCACAGCCTGAAGTATTGGGATTCCTCAGGTAATATACTCACTTTAAAAGCATGATTAGTCTTAGCTAACCCCATGACTAGGGCAATGGAAAGGGGCGGTAGAAGTACCGCATAATTCATTGGAGGACTCGGAAGAGTATCTCGAGGGTGGCAACGAGAAGATGTTTATCCAGTTTGTTAGAAAGATGCTGCGATGGGATCCAGAGGAGAGGCAGAGCGCCCGTGAACTTTTAATGGATCCTTGGTTAGCCACTCCGTAGCTGGCCGACCTTCGCCAGTGATTTGATATCAGTGCTTCCGCTTCTCACGGCCATTGATAGGCAGCGCGTATCTAAGACAGAGTGGACTGCAATGGAGAGTATCTCTCTGGGTTGGTACCAGTGCATACCTCCAAAGGATGAGGATGATCAGCTAAAGGTTCAGAGGCACGAGAGGCTCATTTCCTGTGAGCCCCTTTCTTTTCAAAAGAGCTGCTCGGTCTTCTAGAAATGCTTGGTATGGCGCCTTTGGGACTGTCCTCTCCTTGTTATCCCACACTTCATATCCTGTCTGCTCCCAAACTTCCAGTTGCCGTGTAAAATTGGCGCTTGGCTTGACTTTCTGCTTGGATTGAAGGAATGTAAGCACATCCTCTCGCTTCAGGCCGTACTTGCGCATGAGATATGCAATGATGACAGTTGGAGAACGTGATATTCCCAGATCACAGTGGACCAAGACAGCCTCTGGAGGTGCCTCGCGCGGCTTGTCACTCGATTCGTGCTCATTTTCAACAGGTAAAGTAGATGATGATCGTAAGGCTGGAGAAGCCATCTGGTCGATAAAGTCACAGATGTCGCTCATATGAACCAGAAGGTCCTGTGTTGACGAATCGGCGCATTGAACCCATTTGTGACGATGTTCTGGAATCCCAGCTTCTCTAGTAATGCTATTCCACCACACCCACCGAGCATCGGTAAGGGAGACTATAGCGTTGATACGACTCTCGCGCAACATGTCTCGGTTGTACGAGCCCTCGACGTTCCCAAGGAAGAGGCCAGGCACAATCTCTCTCACCCGGGCTGCAAAAGCCATTTCCCATCTTTTGTTCTTTTCCTGCGTCTTGTCGTCCGTTTCCTTTTCGTCGTTCCCATCGTTCCCAATTCTCACTTTGTCTTCTGATTTCCATTTCCCCAAGTGCTCATTGGCATCATTGCTTACATCGGTAGGAGGCCCGAATGATGCAGCCATTGAATCTCGTAAGCAGGATGAGGGTGTAGCTCTCGTGCCTTTAAGGAGATTAAGAGAGTCGCAGGGCTGAGAATCACAAGCGGGGTCAACAAGGCCGTCACATGAGCTGTCTCAAGCTCTCAGCTTCGTCGCTGTTTTCGTATTTCACTGATTTCGTGCCAAGCCTGATTATATTGTTTCTATAACTCTAATCCCCAGTCATAAGGCAGATCACTCCTGAATATTTCTTCTAGTCTGTCTCTTGAGTTCTTCCATGTGCCACTTTGCCTTTATGTGCTAATACCAGCACTTTAGAGAGTTAATTGAGGTGCCTTAGCAATCAACACAACTGCTAAGCTGTAGGCACTCATGTAGTGTATACACACACTCTACATGCTCCTCCACTCACATACAGGGAGAGTGGGACCTGGTCTGGTCTAGATCCCTTGCTGGCATGCTTGCTGAGTGTAGAATGTAGATCTTCGCTGTTGACTACTAATACATTTTCCAGAAAACATGTGAAAAGAAACAGAAATCAAGGATAGCTTCCTTATATATTTCATCGACGGACCGCCTCATCCAAAAGTGTCTCTGTATGATCCCAAACCAGTTCTGGTATCCCCTGTTCCCGATACTGCGCCAGAACTTTCGTACTCGGTCTAACTTCTCCTTTCCAGTTCAGCAAATAAGCACCACTCCCAATTTCCCCATTAGTGCCTGTAGCCACGTCCCCAGTTTCAACTGGGACTCCTTGGGACGCGATGCCCTGCTTAGCCGGATAGCGTGCCGAGCTCAGATGGAATAGATGACGCTCGCCGCTCTCGCTGAGATTCACGGAAAACAGCCACATAAATGGCCACATTACGTAGTTGTAGAATGTCGACACCGGTGCAGGGAAGCTATTGGTGTAGATGTTGGTGCCGACAAGCCCCGGGTAGGCGTGGATGAAACTGACGGCAGGGTGGGTGTTGGCGAGGTGTTCCATGCTGAGTGAAGTCATGGTAATGGAGTGTTTGTAGGCGTTCAGCAGGGAGAAATTGTGTTTGAGGTCCAGGTCAGACGTGTTAATGGAGTACTCGAAGCCACCGCCGTAGATACTGACGACACGGCTTGGCCCTGATGATTCAAGAAGGGGTAGGAGATTCTGGATAAAACGCATGCGGGAATAGTAGCGGAGAGCAAAGAGGTAGTCTATACCCTCGACAGTTTCTGGGTCATTCGTCAGCTGAAGGCAGTTCAAGACAATTTCTGAAGCAGAAGTATACCATTTCGCCCTCCCAGAGAGATACCCCCCGGAGTCATGAAGAGAAAGTTGAGTTGCTTTTCCCGCTGGAGGATCTGCTGGCACGCAGCGTCGACGTTACGCACGAGCGATACATCCGCCTCGATAAAGTGGAAGCGGCCCTTGGGACTCAGTTGTTGCAGTTCAGACAAGAACGGCCTGGCACGAGCCTTATTGCGACCGATGATATAGGCTGTAGGCCTGTCGGCGTGACGGGCCAGCTGGCGCAGGGTGCTCTGGCCGATGCCACTGGTGCCACCAACAAACAGGGCCGTTATGTTGGGGATGGCACGAATTCCAGCGTTAGATGCTTGTACAGTCTTTAGAGATACCATTTTTAGATTACATGAAATGGAGGAGGACACCAGGGGTTTTCTTTACCTTTAAATACCTCTGTCAAGGGAACTCGGTGATCCACCACCGAAGGATCAATAAAAGCGGGCGCTCCGATCCCTCGATCCTCCGACAGGACACCAGGGAATTGATTCCAGCAGCTCTTCGGAAACTATTTAATGAGATCCGAGCTGAACAGGCTAAAACTATAAAACTGCGACCAGCGAACGATCGATTTAGCAGTCTCTGATCCATGGTTGATGCGATGTCTTCCCGCGGCGTCCAGCGGTGGTGGATTACTACATGCTATGATGTCTCACAAAATGCGAATTCATGATCCACAGCCTACAAGGAGCACTATTTGCTTGTTCCGAATGGTTCAGTACGCAATTGCCTGGTCAACGCTCATGGATGCCACCGATGAGGCCAAATCAACGGGCGTGCGAGAATTCGCATATATAGTTCACATTGACAAGAACGACCTAGATGACTTTCTTTCTATATTCAGCCACTGATAAAACAAACTGGGGTCATTGATAGCGCTCTTTCCCATTCCTTGCACGCTCCGTTCATCGACGACATCTCCTGGCAGCCTCATGCGCGTTCCGGGCGGAACTGCGCAAGAAAACCGCATCGCAAAAGGAACACCGCAGCTTCGCCGACTCGCCCCTTCGCTCGCGCTGATGGCGTACCAAGTTACTTCGGTTTGAAAATAACCGGCCGTTGCAACAGGATTCCCAGCAGCGTAATGTTTCCGGCTTCTCAGCCCCAGGGTCTCGATGGGGAACAGAATTGTCTGGTTGAGTGGCGGAGGTGGAAGGCTCAGGTCGTTCGCTTATTTGCGGATTTTGACTTGGATTACTGTTTGAGTACATGCAATCAATGTCATTGTGATGATCGCAAGAGACTGTCTTACCTGGCAGACTGGAGCTCTTGCAAGTCTTGTCGAAGATGCCGAAGTTCCGAGATCAATTCTGCTTTCGATAATGTTGTAGGAGTCGTGTTCTGGTCCGAAGTCATCACCCTCATTCCGTTACTCTTGGAGGGAAAGTTGGGTTCATCTTGAAAAAGATTCCAGGCTTCCCTGTAAAAGTGGATTAGTTGTTCGTCTCGTCTTATGAGTCATGGTATGCAGTACCGATATGTGGCCATGGTGGTGATAGGGATAATACGGCAATAGATGAGAGGGACAGCAAAAGAAAGTACGGACGAGGGAGTGAGCATGGTGAAGTCGAATTAATTAAGAGTCGACTTTAGGTGGCTAGTGTCAGACTACTATTTAGATTGTTATGTTACTGGGATGTTTGCACTTTGCAGGGCTACCTTAGTAACCAACTAACTATGGCTTTCCTTAGTCTGTCAGTCTGTCCTAGCACTGTGAATAACTTTATATGAGCATGGCACGAGCACTATGAGTACAAGGGGTAGAGTATTAAGGAATAGACTCCTTTGGTCAGAGTTTTTGAACTATGCAGTTGATCATTGTAAAATCATGTCGGACTCTCTGTCTGTCACTTCCATAGTATTGCACTGGGTATGCATGCCTTCAGATTTCTCACTCTCCACGGCCCCTTCCTGATGAGTCTTTCAGCTGTCAATGTCCTACATCCACCGGGAAAATAGACAGTTTCCATCTTGCTACATCCTGCATTTATCGTGGTGACTGACCACTGGCATATTGTATCTTGCATTCGTCGTTTCGTATGGTAGCTGACACTATGTTGACTGGTTTTACTTCTTTTATATCCAGAAACCTCCCTTAGATGATTCCCTGAGATACCGTTATGATGCATTCTATACTCTTTTCATTATCCCTCCTCGCGGTGGCTGCTGGCACCCTTGCAGCGCCGTCCACGGCAAATGCTCATCAACCCTTGGTCTTGGAAGAGTGCTTAGCCAGTTTGAATGGGCAATTGCCGTACTATGTTCCTGCAAATTTTCACTTCTCCGGTTCTGTTCGTCGATACTATGTCGCAGCCGAGGTTGTGACTTGGAATTATGCACCAACAGGTATGGAGTCTGAATGCACATCCGTCCATAGACACTAACTGAGAATATGAACGTGTAGGGACCGATAATCCGCGGTGAAGTCGGCGATATGATCGAGGTCGGTATTCACAAATCAAAGATATTTTCTTGCATTATACTAATCTTGGCAGGTCCTGTTCGTCAACAGGATGGAAGATTTCTTCAAGCATGCATTCGATGGGGCTGTACTATACCAAAGTGTCCGAAGGTAGCGTATATTACAATGGGACGAGTGCCGTTGATGTCGGGGACACAGTTCCACCAGGAGGATGCTTTGTCTACAAATGGTGCGTCTGCCCCAGTTTCCAGGGAATATCTTCTGATGCCTAATAATATCTCTACAGGCTCGTGGCAGACAACTCCGCTCCGAACCACGGCCTCTAGAGCCGAATATGGACTTATCACCCGTACGTCAGCATGTATCAAGACCAGGATGCCGGCTCCTATGGGCCTGTGATCATTTACAACCAGGGACAAATGGAGAGGGTCATGCGGCAGAGTCGTGAATTTGTCCTTCTCTACACGGACAACCAGGAGTGGAATTCATTTTTTGCCCTGCACAACGTCCGCAGGTACCTGCCCGGCATGGCGTCTCAGGTTGCGAACTTGTCGTACCAGTATCCAGATGTGACCGGTGGCCGTGGGAATTTCAGCATTTGGTATCCGCAGTTTATCAATACGCCAAAGACTAACGTGACGCCTCAAATGGCGCCAAATTTTTTCCCTGTAAGTTATTCCACCATCCACTTCCCTCTAGGTCTTTTACTTTACTGGCTGATACATGTCTTCATCCGCAACTGAACGGCTATATCCACGCCAACAGCGCGGCCTTCGAAATGTGCCTGAGCGACAATGTAATCTGGTACCTTTAAGACGTAGGCTTTGACACCCACGTCTTCGATCCCGTCTCTAACACCACATCTGCCACCGAGCTTGTCTTCGCAATACATATAGAGCTAGTCAGATCTCCGGTCAGGATGGGGACTCAGCAAACGTGCCTTTTTGTTCTGTATACAGAAAAGAGAAATAAATTGACGAGGATCAACCCCCCGAAGAGACACAATGGGCAAGCAGGCCTTGCACATTGGGAACGTCAAACCTTCCAACCCAGAGCCCATCGATCGCTCGTACTTGTCATTTTGCTTGGTACTCATCTGTGCTGGACTGCAATCCTATGTTGTTCCAGCAAATCTAGTGCCAGAGACCAGAGTATTCTGTGTCTCCTGGCGGAGAAGAGTGGTAAACTGTTGTATGCCAACCGACACTCCAGATACTGCTCTACTTGGTTCTTTACCGACAGTCAGCGCTACCTAGACACGTTTCTCTATCCACTGTGAAGTCTAGCTCCTTGGGGTCTATGCTCGGCCACACTAAAGCTGCAAGGATCAGTTCTTAGTGCTGGCTGACTGGCAAATGAAGCTAATTGTTGTCTTTTCTGAATTCTCAACATGGCACCCCTCATTTTGCGATATCTTGAATTTGAATTGCCATCTTATCAATTTACGTCGTCGCTTTCAAGTCATGCGCTAGTCTTTCAAGTCGTTCGATCGTGTCGACCGTGTCCGGAATTGGTTAGATGCCCTCAACTCTTGTGAAGGGGAGGTGGGGTGGGTAACTAGCAGCTGCTGGCTTCTGTCACCTTCCTATCGCTTTCGTGATTATCGATCCGTCTGATATTCTACTCTACTCCCTCAACATCGACCGCATTAATTCCTTCATCTGGTTAATATTCACAGCATGCATCCATGGAGTTCGGAATAGATACACCCTTTTCACTTCCTGACGATGGTGCGGAACCGGGCAACGGGGGCATGGGACAAGACCAGCAGCAGAAAATGTGAGTGAAATGCGTCGATGCCGACGAGATAACTGAGTTTCCTATTTGCCAACGTCTTTCCAACCCGACAGCAATATTCCTCGAGCATGCCAGTCATGCCGGGCCTCCAAAGTAAGATGCGACCAGCCGAAACCAGGCAAGCCGTGCCTCAGGTGCCAGAAGTCTGGCAAGCCTTGCGTTGGTGCCACCAGCCAACCAGGGAAGAGACAAGAACAATTAAGCAATCGCATTCTGGAGATCCAATCGAGGATCGAATTGATGTTGTCCTCCGCGGAATTGGAGGACAGCGCTGGGGATATACCTCCGTCGAGCGGGGACAACCTCCGTTCGCCTTCGAATTTGTCGCACAACACCCAACAACATGATCGGAATTTGCTCATTAATGGTTAGTCTGCAAATCATACTGAAGTAGCGTGTTGTACTTATCGTTAATGTGGCCGACTCCGCCCACCGGTAGGCAACCATGGGATGGAAGATCTCGAATCTACTATACACTCATGGCTCGCCGAGAACATCACGGACCTCGATGATCGTACTGCAGAGACAATATTCGGTCGCTACTTGAGCACCATGGCTCCCACGTTCCCGGTTGTCGTCTTTCCCCAAGGCGCCACGGCAGCCAACGTCCGAAGTGATAACCCACTTCTCTTCCTGGCCATTCTCGACGTGGCCTCCTCAGGATTCTGTGCGCTTGAGACTCAGAGGAAATTGCGGAAGCTTATTGTTCAGGCATATGTTCATTGCATGCTCCGGACGGACCAATATACCATCGGACTGCTCCAGGCTTTGATTGTGTCCGCCATATGGTATCGCACGATCGAGCCCATAGAGCCCGGGGAACAAATGGACATTTACCAGATTAGCCACACCGCAGCGAACATGGCCTTGATCATGAGATTAGGGGAGAGTCTGAATGCCAAATCTGGGGTTAGCTTCGGGGCTGAGTCGCTGGAAGCTCGGAGAGTGTGGTTAGGGTGTCACTATATTTGCTCGAAGTAAGGGAGGAGAAAACGAGACGGCGTCTCTCTTGCGCGGCGGTGTTAACGTTGTCTATACCAGCACCTCCATGTCCCTTCGCGCTCCGAACGTCATGAGATGGACCCGTCTTATGGACGAATGCCTGGAGGTATTGGAAACTTCGCCAGCGGCCCTTCCGTCGGACAAGGTCCTGTGTCAGCATATCAGGCTGCAACATATAACCGAAGAATTTGCGATGCGATTGTCTACGGAAGAGACTTCTACTCTTGATAAATCACGAGCTGTTCGGATCCAGATGACACATCGTGAGTTCAAACGGCAGCTCAACGCATGGCGTAAGGACGTTGCCGATGGCTGTTGGGACGGTAAATCCTCCTTTTTTGTTGTTTCAACCATGAATGAGACTGATCAGAGAATCTGTTACAGAGGCCCTGGAATTTTCGTATTATTTCTCACACTTGTACATAAATGAAGTGGCGTACTGCACACCGACGAATGATGATGTTACCGACGACTCGCCATCAATTGTTGCAATTGAGACACACGCCATTCCCGAGTTTATGGAAACGACAGATAACATCTTTCGAGTTTTCACCTCGCTGGATATGTCGACGATGCGAGCCCTACCCGCCATGTACTTGATTCGGATAATCTACACATTCATGATCTTGGTTAAACTATACTTTGCGGCAGCCAAATTACCGACTCACGGTGCACGGTTGCAAGTCACCGGACTCCAGGTCTCCCAGCGCCTCGATCGCGTTATTCAGATGTCCGCAGGATGGGGTCCTTTGTGGCCCGCTACGAAATTAACCACCGTGTTCAACAGAATGCGGTCGTGGTTTGAAAGCGAAGACGGCAATCCACAGAGGTTGCAGCAGACACCGCCGTGGCTCACTCTATGGAAGTTCAAATCTCCTTCTCAGAACCGGGACGCGCTTAGCATGGACATGGTCGAAGCTGACTCTGTCGTGCATACTCTGCCCTTTTCGCTTGGATCGCCCCTGGGGACCGACTTGTCGACTGCCGCTCCTTTTCGGTCAATGTCTCACGCTACCGAGTATTGTACTCCTCGAAAGCAAGCCACTGGTTTTATGCAGGATGGCGATCCAATTGAACCAGGTAATATTCCTGATATAGAACCGATGGACGGATCTTACATGGGTTTGGACTGGAGCCAAGTTCCAGACATGGGCTTGGACTTGTGCAACTTGGACGTGCCATTCTCGCCAATCCCAATCCCGAATCCTGACTTTGATCCAGACGCAGTCATGAAGGAAACTTCACGGGGCGGATGATCACAATTTAGATCCTTTTTGGAATACTCAGAAATGATCATGTAGTCTGCGCTCTATTGGAGGAAATATTTCCGTCTGGAGTCTTTGGAAGGACTATATATACCTCCAACAAACCATGATTATGATGCCTGGAAAGCTTGTCATCTAGGTTCCATTTATGCCGTAAGAAGAGACTGAGCCATATCCTCGTAAAAATTAGGATAGAGAAGTACGTCATCCTGAGTCTTAACGTACCTCTGCAGCGTTCCCATCTCCAAGTGTGCCTGAGGCATTTACATGATGGGGGTGGATCCACCCCACTCTGGCCCTGGCTGAATGAGCCAATGAGATTTAGAGGTAAGTGGGGTGAGATCACCTGACTCGTGGTATATGCATGTGACAATTGAATCTGTCAACAGAAATCCTTATCGGGTCACGGTTGATGCGCCTCCAGGGGTATCCATGCTCATATTGATCAGGCAAATTTCCACCTGCAGTCGCTCCGATCACCAGCGGTCTCACGAGCAGTTGCCTTTTTTGTCTCTTTCTTCTCTGTACCTATAATATGATATCATGATACAACGTGATGAGAACCTCGATAAGATGTGGCAGATGTCTCCAGCTTCCCCGCTGATTGGGTCTAGTGGGGAGTCGATAGTTCCCAGTAAATCCAACGGATATTCTCAGGGTTTCCACTTCCATCCGGCTCTAATTGGTTCTCCCCATAGCTTCCTGAGGCCAGCTTCCCTGTTCATTATTCAATAAGGTCAGGCACCTAAGGTACTTTTCTTGTTCTTCCTCAACAAAAAAGAAATTTGTCCATTTTGCCTCACTCTTCTGTTCCATCCCCAATCCACCCAGTAAGTTTCACTCCTCCCACGTCCCTCCACGCCTCATCGGATTATCCTCTCACATTGTCCACTAACAGCTTCCAGATTTCTCTTTGCTTTTTACTCTCTGCCGCCGACACCGCGGTGTCAATTCACTCGTTCTTCTTGCTTCTTCTCCACGTTACCGCCTCCACACCGTCCCACAAATACCCCTCAACCCCTCGAAACGGAGATCTTCAAAGTGTCAGGACAACGGTCTCAGACTGAATTGAAAGCTGATACACTCAATGTCTATTCTCGATACCACAAAAGACCTCTCGGCCCTGTTCACCAAGCAGGTCCATGCGACTCCCGATGCCCCCGCACTAGAAGATGATTCTACCACATACACCTATGCCGAACTAGATAACGAAGTGGATGCTCTGGCTCAGCGTCTGCGAAGCTATGGTGTCGGACGAGACAGCCTAGTTGGCGTGCTTCTCCCTCGGAGCGCTCATTATGTGATCGCCTGCCTGGCCGCTCTTCGTGCAGGAGGAGCATTCCTTGTTCTCGAGCTGGCTTATCCTCCTGATCTCCTGGCAGACGTCCTTGAAGACGCGAAGCCAGTAGTCGTGGTGACTCACCGCGCCGAAGCAAATAAGGTCAAAGCCGATGTGCCGTTGATCGCTCTGGACGAGCCCGCGACACATGCCAACGGACACACCAAGGAAACGTCGACTCCTCTGCCGGCCGAGGATGATCTCGATCGACTCGCCTTTGTGTCATATTCCTCAGGAACTACAGGCAAACCCAAGGGAATTGCCAACCCACATCGAGCGCCTGTGCTTTCGTATAATCTCCGATTCGGCGTGCAGGATCTGCAGCCTGGTGATCGGGTGGCCTGCAATGTGTTCTTTATCTGGGAGATTCTGCGGCCTCTGTTGCGTGGTGCCACTGTCGTGGCGGTTCCAGACGACGTGAGCTACGATCCCGCAGCGCTGGTTGATCTCCTGGCGGCCAAACGCATCACCGAAACTCTCATGACGCCAACGTTGCTGGCCACCGTGCTCGCGCGTCACCCCGATCTCGGTGCTCGGTTGCCTCATCTACGCACATTGTGGTTGAACGGTGAGGTGGTCACGACCGATCTGGCTAGACGGGCCATCAAGGCCCTGCCGTCAACCCGGCTACTGAATTGCTACAGCGCATGCGAAACACATGAGATTGCGTGCGGCGATATTCGAGAAATGCTCGATGACAATGCCCCATATTGTCCCGTTGGCCCCCCTCTAGATCCGAAGCACACCTATATTCTGGGTGAAGATGGCAAGACGGTCCCCGAGGGTGAGAGCGGAGAGCTCTTTGTTGGAGGGCCCCTACTTGCTCGCGGATACATCAATCTCCCCGACACTACTGCCAAAGCCTTCACCGCGGATCCGTTCGACCCCACACCCGGTGCGCGCATGTACCGCACCGGCGACCGTGCTCGCATTCTGCCTTCCGGGCTGCTGGAAATCACCGGTCGTGTAGGTGCAATGATCAAGCTGCGTGGCTATTCGGTGGTTCCTGGTAAGGTTGAAAACGAGATCATCAAACACCTGGCGGTCAGTCATTGTGCCGTGATCGCGCACGGCGAAGGATTGGATCGCCAGCTGGTGGCGTACATTGTCCGAGATCAGGACAGCACCGATCGTCCGGTCGTCGAGATCAACCCCTCCGGTCACAGCCCGGCCGCGCGGCAGACTTTGGCGCCGTACCTGGCTCATTACATGATCCCCGCCCTGTGGGTGGAAATGGACGAGCTGCCGACCCACGAGGTGTCTGGCAAGGTGGACCTGAAACGACTGCCTCCTCCCCGCGCTCCCACTCCGGTGAATGGCAATGGGGCCAAGGAGAAGGATCCCATCGGTATTGACCAAGTAGCCGCCATCTGGGCCACAACATTGCGAACTCCCAAGGCGTTGCTGAAGCCAACCGACAATTTCTTCGACCTTGGCGGCCACTCCCTTTCCCTGGCGGAACTTGCGTCAAAATTCTCGCGAGAGTTCGGTTTCCGCGTTCCCATCGCGCGTTTGGCCGAGAACTCTACCCTGACCGGTCACCTGGAGACCGTGCGGGCCATTCGAGACGGTCACACCGCTGCCGTGCAGGCCGATCTGCCGGCTGTTCTGCGTGCAGACGCAACGTTGGATGAGGACATCAGGCCTTCTGGTGATGTGAAAATCCGATCGGTGGCCGATGCACAAACGGTGCTGTTGACCGGTGTGACTGGATTCCTGGGTGCTTTCCTCCTCCACGATCTGCTGGAAAGTACATCCGCGCACATCATCTGCTTGGTGCGTTTTAACGAACCCGCCGACGATGATCAACCTGGCGGTGTGGCTCGTATCCGTCGCAATCTGCTCGATCTGGGTCTTTGGCGCGACTCGATCATGGAACGCGTCGAGATCCTTCCTGGTAACTTGTCCCGGTCGCGCTTTGGTCTGTCCCCCGAGGCGTTTGACGACCTGGCCGCTCGGGTGGATGTCATCGTCCATGCCGCTGCTACCGTTAACCTGGTGTACCCCTACGCAGCCCTGCGGGGTCCCAATGTCGGAGGAACCAGAGAGATTCTGCGTCTGGCCAGCAAGGGCGGCGCAACAGTACAGTATGTTTCCACCAATGGCGTTTTGCCTCCCTCGGGTGAAAAGGGATGGCCTGAGGACGCCATGCTACCCGTTGAAGACGTTCCCACGAAGCTGCTGGACGGATACGGACAGACCAAGTGGGTGGCCGAGCAGCTGGTCCTGGAGGCCGGTCGCCGTGGACTGCCCGTCAAGATACACCGTGCAGGCACGATCAGCGGTCACAGCGTCACGGGGGCGGCCAATGCCTGGGATTTGTTGTCGGCATTGATCGTCGAATCCATCAAACTGGGCTATGCGCCCGACGTCGACGGCTGGAGGGCCGAAATGACTCCGGTGGACTTTGTCAGCAAGTCGATTGTCCACCTGGCCACGCAGACGCAGGCCGACCAGACGGTTTTCCACCTGGGTGACCCGGATCCGGTAGACACAAGACAGGTGTTTGACGCTCTGTCCGAATTAGGATACCCGACCAAACGACTCGGATGGGATGAGTGGGTTGCACTTTGGACCGAGAAACAAGGATCGGTCAAGGGAGGCGACGGCGCATTTACAGTTGACATTCTGCGAAGTGGTATGCCCACAGTGGAATTCCTGAGGGGAATCGTCGTGCTCGACAACGCGGCTACCAGGCCATTCCGCTCTGTGGTAGAACGGCCCAAGGTCGATCGCGCATTGTTGGAGACCTATACTCGCCATTGGTTCGCTCGTGGATGGCTTCCCAAGGCCCCTGCCCGGCTGGGTAAGCCTCTTGCCGCCATCCGGGGTCCTTTGAACGGCCGTGTGGCCGTCATCACTGGCGCGTCATCCGGCATCGGTGCCGCCGTGGCCACCGCCCTCGTTCGCGAAGGGTGCCATGTTGCACTGGCCGCTCGCCGCATGGATGCGCTTGAGTCTCTGCAGCGGCGACTATCCGGCCAAGGCAGCAAGATCCTCATCCAGCGCACCGACGTCACCGACCGTGCGCAGGTGGAAGCACTGGTGCAAGCTGCAAACGAGCAGCTGGGTCCGGTCGATATCCTGGTGTCCTGCGCGGGTGTCATGTACTTCACGATGATGGCCAACGTCAAGACAGATGAATGGGAGCGCACAGTCGACGTGAACTGCAAGGGTCTCCTGCACTGCCTGTCGTCGACGGTGCCCGGCATGCTGGCCCGCGGCAGCGGCCACATCGTCGCCATCTCCTCCGACGCCGGACGCAAGGTCTTCCCCGGGCTGGGCGTATACTCGGCCAGCAAGTTCTTCGTGGAGGCGACGCTGCAGTCGCTGCGGTTGGAGACAGCGGGAATGGGGCTGCGTGTGACAGCCGTCCAGCCGGGGAACACGGCCACCGATCTGCTTGGGATGTCGACGGACGCGGAGGCGATCAAAAAGTACGGCGAGCCGTCGGGGGCGAAGATTCTGGACCCCGAGGATGTGGCCAACTCGATTGTGTATGCGCTGCGACAGCCGGCGCATGTGGCGGTGAATGAGGTCCTGATTGAACCAAGAGATGAGCCTATTTAGATATACCGGTTTAGAGCTCCTATACTAGCTTATAGACTAATTGACTCTGTATTACGACCATCCTGACAGATAAGGAGAATATGATAGTAGGTAGCTTGTTATAGGTAAGCATGAACACAATAAGCGCATTACGCTATAATTAGAATCCGCACATGGCAGTCAGTCCTTCCATGTGCGCGGGGCCCACGAGGGTGAAGGACTGCATTTAATGTTATCAGCAGCGGCGCTGATTGATGGAAATAATGGATCAGATAACGAAACAGATTGATTGAGCCCAACAGCCAATGCAGAGTAAAATTGCACCTCCCAGAATAAAGACACTAGCTATGCTGCAATGGGGTTGGACAAGCGAGGCCGGTGAAACACGGGAAAACGGGCAGGGCAACAAACATCTCCTGGTCCCAACAGGCTAGATCTGCTGGGCTGACATTGCACCAATCATCAAGGAACTAGACACTGCCAGGTCGGGTATAGAGGCATTGCCAAGCCCGTAGTATCTGTCGTTGTCGGAAGAGATGCGATCGGGTAGGGATATCGAGGCTCAAGGGTCCCCGGTTTTGATTGTTGTGAGGAAGTTCCAGAGACCATTTTCCCGATTCGGCTGGAGCTAAAATACACTATCTCGACTTGTCTGCTCAATCGCCTGCAGATTGCATGGCCTCTGGCGGGAGATGGCCGGAGCTAGTTAATTAAAATAGTATGGCCTAATATAATAGCCTATTGAATCAATCAGTCACGATGTCATGACCGGCGCCGTGGTGCCAGTGCCAGTGTCACAAGCTTATATATGAACTGCGCCCTCTGCGCTCTCGCCCTTGAGGCCATTAAATTGCTCTCTCAGTTCCTCACTGAAAATAAAATGGACATGTACACACATCAATCGATGACCCCCCGTCCGCAACAAGACATGCCCTACGATCTCCGCCCCCGGTCCCTACAATGGGATGAAGTCATGGACAGCGACTCCAACTGCACCATGTCGCCGACGACGAGCAGCTCCCTGCAATTCCCAGCAGTACATATGCCCGCGCCCCAAGACCTGTTTCTGCTCTCGCCGCAAGCAACAGCCGCCTACCAGGATTCGCCCGTCGAGCTCGGCGGGTATCCTGACGTGAATGCTACTTCTAATGTACGTTGTACCTTTCCCTCGGCGATACAGGCAAGAGTGATGTGATGCTAAAAGCTAATGGACAGCCCAACCGCCGCCAATCCCAGAACCGCGAAGCGCAGCGCCGATTCCGCGAGCGGCGCGAACAGGAGCGCATCCAACTCCGGAAGAAGATGGAGGAGCTGCGGGCGGAGAACGACGGGCTGAGTCGGTTGCTGGCCGAGGCGAAGAATGCGAATCTCAAGCTCGAGGTCGATAATGAGCGGTTAACCAAAGAGCTGGAGACGTTGCGGCGGCGGTGGCAGGATGTGCTACGGTTGATGGCGGATATGGTGCAGCAGGAAGAAACCGGTGAGGGGGGCTCGCCGTCGAGTTGTTCCAGTGGAATGTCTTCGTCGTCGTCGTCGTCGTCGCGGAAGGAGGTGCAAGGTCTCAGGAGCTCGATTATGATGCAGATGCTGGTGCTGTTGTTTGATGAAAAGGGGGAGTCGCCTTCGCGGACGGTGATGGCTAGATTGGGGCGTTGTCGGGGGATCCGTGATTATGATTCATCATGAATATTGCATTAATGGAGTTTTGCTTTTTGGCACAAGTAGTCAATTGATTAATCTGAATCTAGTTTCTCTTCAAGTAGGGCACAGCAGCGGCAGTAGCCAGAATATCAGCTTGGCGCTCAACCTTGCAGCGACTGACTTTGGTAAGGTTGGGGGCGGCGGAGAGTCGCTTGCAAGACTCCAGAATGAGGGTTGGTCGACGTATCAGGCAAAGGAGGTAACTATACTTACAAACCCATTCTCTGTCCTAATGGCCGGCATTGCTGAGACCAGGTACAGCACGATCAGGGCCTGGTCGTGTGTTCCAGCGGAGTAGATTTCAGGGTTCGGTCGTTCCAGAGGCTCAGAAAGATTGTAGGTGCTGAACCCGAAGTTTTGCTCCTCATGATGCTAACGAAGAGCTAAATGAAGCCTCTCATTCCTGTGCATCTCAAGCTTGAACACAGAGACCCTGACAGCATTACAAGGGATATTATTGATGAGAATGGAACTGTCATCCGTCAAGAGACACTTGTTCCGATCCGTGATGAAGAAGGGAAAATCACGGGTTATAAGCAGGAGAAGCAGGAGACAAAAGACGAGCCTGAGGAAGAGTACGAGGAAAGCTTTGATCTCGACTGGGACACAGTTGGGATCAGCAAAAGTGATATGCATGCGGAGCAGGAGTGTGAGAGACAAGGGGTAGAGAAGGAGAATGCAATTCGGGAAGAGTTCTTCAGGAGGAAGAATGAGCTCGAGGAAGAGGTTGCTTGGGAAAGGCAGAGTTTCCTTAGCTGGCGAAGTTGCATGACTTTTCAAAGTGAAATTCTTTTGGACCTAAACATGATGAGTTGAAGTGGATACTTTGTTTGTTATTCATGGATCTACCCTCTTTCTATTCTACCTATCGCCCACTGTTACTGAGTCTTTCCGTCATGAAACTATTCCCAGTATGGTGCCTTATGGCCTTCTGAGGGTGAAAGGCGGGAATCCTCATTCCTCAACCTTTCGGGGGCTCAGCTGAGAGGTTACAATCACACTATATTAACTCATTAAGGAAGCCGCTGTCTGCATTACTGTCACAAATACTATTGATCCGAGTCTAGTTCTAGTTCAGTGCTCTATGTGGGATATTGTCGAATATAGAGCACCTCCGCACTATGATATACCATACCCGGTTTGGAAATGTGTTTCGCTCCTCTAATTGGACTACTTCTAGCTCCTCTATAAGCCGTCAAATCCATCCACCCAATTGCCATCGAGATTCGAGACCAACAAAGTCGTGCAGATATCCGCACGCTAGTCACGCTAGCCACGTGCGGGAAAATACTCCCAGTCCCACGTCAGCTTGCTGCTCTGATGGCCAGAAGGATCCGATCGACCGTGGACCCCTCCTAGTCAGAGATCGACCGTCGTAAATTGCGTGGATTGCTGGCCATGACCCCACGAGGCGGCAAACCTCAGCCCATCCTCTTTGTGGACGGCCCCTCGCTGGGCCGAGGAGGTGACGCTAAATCCCGCAACACACGGTCAGCCCTGATCCGCCGCCGCATCTCAGAGAAACGGAGTACATACCGACAGGAGGAGGAGGCCAAGCGAGAGCAATTGATTGCTGAACGTCAGACGCGAGACAGACAGTTAGCGCACCAGGGGTGTACCTGTCGAACGGTCAGGGATCAGGACCAGGCCCTGGCCCACGGATCATTCGAACATCAGACTACAGGGACCCGAACTAGCGCAACAGTACCTCAAAGTCAAACTCAGACGCAAAACTCAATTAGTGACGGGACTCTTTTCCGCATCTGCGGCACATGTGGGGGAGTACGTGTGTCCAACCCGGCGCAAGGAAGCACCTCCCCGGCCCTGTCCCTGAGCATTGTCTCTAGCAGGGTAGACCCCTTTTCTCCGGTGGATGCCAATGTTGGACCAAGCGTAGACGACCTTCTTCACCATGGTTGGTCTACTCTCTCTCTGCACGATCCTGCGATAGACTAACATGCTAGCGTTCATGAACCTCTGGCCCAACTTCCGCCGTGCCGATTACGCCGGGAGATGCTACCAATCGCGGCTGGCTCCGAACTGGGAAAACAATATCTTGATCTATACTACCCTATGGGCCGCCTCGTGCCATCGAGACGTCCTGCGCATCAGCTACGGCTCTAATCCGGTGCTGGACACCCGGGATCAGCTATACTACAAGGGCCGGCTTCTGCGGCTGCTGCGCGACCATGTGGCCGACTATACCAATGAAGAATGGCGAGACGGAGTCATCCTGGCCATCTTGCATCTGGCCGTCAACGAGACCACGAGACGAGACCTCAGCCGTGACCCAAGTCCGTTCACGCCCCCGTTTGTGAACATGCAGTCACTGTCGTTCTATGGCAGTCGGGACTATCATTCCATGCACTGGAATGTCATTTGTCATCTGCTGCGCCAGCTGGGCGGGATCCAGACCGTCAAGCTATTCGCACTGGGCTGGTTGATCACAATGTAGGGCCGTCTACACCCCTTCAGAGGCCGAAGATGGTCCGCTAATTCATCCAGCGCGGACCTAATGAAAGCGGCCCACGCTCTGACCAAACCGCTTTTCCCCCGGGTCGATGTGGAAGGCAACGAGATCAACCTGCCGTCTCCTCTGCGCGTCTTTCCCCTTCCAGACGACTCATCCACGACGAAGAATGTCGGGTTCAGGTATTTGTTATCCGTCTGCCCACCGGTACAAGGCCCCATCGTGGACGTCTTCCTCCACCTCTGCGAATACTCCACCCTGGTCCAATGGTACTACAATCGCCACCTCGATCGATCAGACTGCGACAGTTTCGCCGACGTCCGCAATCAAGTCCACCACGCCATCTTCAGCCTACCCGACGAGCAGGACCCGGTTGAGTCCGTCCTTGATATGTGCGACCTGTCCCCGGATGACTTTTCCGTCTCCCATGGGCTGTACCTCACCTGCCGACTGGCTGCGAACCTATACGCAACACACGTTACCTTTCCACTTCCGCGCTCGGCCTTGATCCGAGCCATGATACTCCCGCTGCTCGCCAGCAAACTCGACCAAATGACTCAGGTCGAGTGCAGTCCGTTGCTTCTGTGGTGTGCCACCGTGGCGGCCATCGCGGCAGAAGAAATGCCAGAACACCCTCGGCTAGTCGAACATGTGGAAACCCTGTGTCGGAGGTTAAGTGTCACGTCGTACCCACTTTTCGTTGGGATTTTAGAAACATTCGCCTGGGTGGAAGTCGCATGCTCGGAGGGATGTCGACGACTGTGGGAGAGATTGGCAGTGCAGTCAGCAGAGGGGATGGCTCTGGAGTTATACAGACGATGAGCCCTCTAGACTAATAATGCCCTAAAGATGTAACGAGCTGAGTAATGATTACTTAATGCCTTAGTTATCAGAGCCCGGACCGGCATTTGAATCCTGATCTCTTAGCGTCGTGTTATTCCTATTGGGGAATTGACTTGCAGGACGGCTATTGGATGTTGTCTGACACCCCTATAGGCTATGGCGTCTACAGATTGTGGCTCATGAGCTAAGATGGGGAAATCTCTGCAAGTCCGGCGAAAGCAAAGATGTCCGAAACGGAATATATCCCCGCTAACAATTAACACGCGACCTTTTCCCCCACAGGTCGCGTTCTATAACTACCAAGCTGCAACTGCTTTCTTTAAATGTTCTTTTTCTTGAGGGAGTGACTGACTCGGGCCCCCAGCGAGTTTGCTGACCATGGCCATAGTTCGAGACTAGCTGGAGAGAAGATCTTAATTTGTGCAGTTGACAATGAACTCGTTTCCAATACAGAAGTTCCTCACTCTATGTAAACCAGAATAAGATCTTTAGAGTAACCCTTGTCACCGATACACCGAATGCAAGTCATCTCGTTTAGCCTCTCTAATGGCAAGTAATGTTGAATGATATAACCTTCGACTGTACAGCTCTTCTGCATCCTTAGCTTCGTTCCTGTTTTAGGACTGTCTTACAAGTCTTGAAGCTCCACACAATGGGCAATTCATGCAATGTTCTGGCCGATACTTCATCACTAACACTTCGGTAGGGGAGAGATTCTATACATTAACATACTTAAACCACAAAAAGTCACTATAGGATCTACACCTGCTAGGTCCTATACATAGAGCAAATCTCTGTGTGGGTCATAAAAATCAGCCTTTCCAATGTACATTTGTTAATAAAGAACCCCTTTACCTGGAACCCTACCTATCACCTTAAAGGCGTGAGTGAATCACCTAACTCACCTAGCTCATTCCTTTAAAGCGGCAATGACTGAAAGAGGAAAGGAAAGTGCCCAAACTAGCTCCTTCATACTCCATACTATAGGCTTCCAGGGTCTGTCGGGCCGTCCGGGCCTCCGTGCAGTAAGATGCGGGGGACACAGGAACCTGGTCCCTGTAACCTCCAAGGCGTTGTCCGACTCCTTCAACCAGTGACTGTCACAGAGCATCTCGGTCAGGCAATTCTGACAATCTTTTTTTGCTTTTCGAAAACACGGGCCAAGGCTGTTTCCGCACAAGTCACGGCCGGACTGCCTCGGTTCCAGGTATATTCCAAGCATTGCCCGTGTCCACTCACCTCGTCCACCTCACCCATCCGTCACCCATGCTGTCTCACGCCAGAGTCATCTTCCGCAAGCTCCGTAGTAGGGGCAGCCGTAGCATCCGTGGCAGCGAGCCCGCGCCATCAGCGCCGGCCACGGCTGCAGAGAGCGAAACCGTTGATCCATCCCCTCGCGCCATCCATATCAGCGATGTGAGACAGTCACCCACCAACCTACCCGTGAGGCAGTCATCCACCAACCTACCCCGCGAGCCTGGTTCCACATCTATGTGCATTATTGTTGCGAACGCCAAAGGCACCGCCGACTCCATGGGTCTTTACAGGGTACGTACCCAGCGTATCATGCTCCCGAGTACCCCCCGGCTGAGCTCACCCCGTGCGGTTCATTAGCTACTCCTGAGAGAGAAGGGTTACGGGGAATACGACCCTACGGATGACTACACCACAGATTACTTTTGCGACGGTTACCTCTACAATATCAGCTTCACGTCACCCAGAGACCTGTGGTGGGGTGGCACAGCTTACCTCTGCCTCCTGCAGCATCTCTGCCTCATCTTCACGTACGACGCTTCATCAAGGGAATCGTGGGACGAAATGGTCGCCTCCTGCGAGAGGTGGCGCAGCCGCTGCGAGGAAGACGGGGTCCTCCCCTTTTCTGCGACAATGATCGCCGCCATGGGTGAAGGTGAAGGAGAACCCGCCGTGTCGCACGCAGAAGCTGAGGCGTTTGCAACCCAGCGGGACTGTCTCTTTGTCAAGGTCTCGCCCACAACTGGGCGCGGCATTTGCGATGCGGTTGGCTCGCTAGTTGAGCTGGCGCACGGCGCTCGTGATCAATATCCTATAGATCAGAAGGATCATACCAAGAGGCTTAACAGGTTGGAGGCATTGCTGGTATTATTTCCTCTCAAGGGATTCCCAGCTCACGACTGGCATCGTCATGGATGAATGAGATACCGCCACCAAGACGGTCAGTAAATACAGCAAATATATTCACTGTGAAGCTGCTTCACCTGCACTTGGTCCGTCGCCGTAGTCCAGTCACCAGTCTTGCATCTCGAGTCTTTGCAGTGAGCTGCTAACTCGGAGTCTATGTCAGCCCACTAAAAGGCAACGAACCAGGTATATTCCAGCCGGGTTGCCCCCAGGATCTTTACAGATAACGCTCGTAGTTTCGGCCGTGGGATCTTGCTTGCCCAGCGATATTCCACACACTCTCGCTGCCAGGTCAGCCCAGGTGCGAAAAAGAGAGAGAGAGAGAGAGACGAGTTGCAAACACAGCTTGCCAACTACAAAGGGATCTTGCTGCTTGCCAGGAATTCCAGTCACGGGAGTCCATTGGTAAGGCTCGGAAAGCCATCTACATCCAAGCATCCGTATGGTTGATTGTCTAACCCTGGTTGTCCTCAGGGCTGCCCACAACTGGTGGTTCTACTCCACTGCGGCGGCTACCGAACGGGAAGAACTGCAAACGCCCCATCATTCCGCGGTCACACGTCTTATACATCCTCGGTCTCTCCAGTCCCATCAGTAACGGCTCCAGACCCAGGCACGCCAGCCCCAGACTCAACTCAATCAGACCATGAAGCCTTCATCCTCTACCCCATGGTGTACTCGGTACCGTCGGGAGGCTGTCTGTACAGATGATCAATGAAAATGTATGATTGCTACAATTGATACGCAAACAGCCATCAGCATGTCATATAAGAAGATATATAGATCTAGAATCAGTTCTATTATGGTACTGAGGTGGTGAACGTCGGTCTTGAAGTCATATTAGTGCTTTCCGGTAGAATAGTGTCCATACATGAGGTCATCGACTACCATTCCCAAGACACCTAGCTACATCAGTCTGGCTTATAGCCAACTATAAATATTGCTTCTGGAGCCCTGCTTCCTCAGACTGCCGTTCCTTACACTGCTTTTAATTTTCCGTTTCTTGTCTCTTTGCACTCTACTCAGGAGATTGCAGCTTCCTACAATGGTGTCTATTCGGAGACTCTGTCAGTGTGTCGCAGCAATTATCCTGCTCCAGCCAGGTCTCGCTACCAATACCAATAATCAGATCCTGTTTGGTGCCAACGGCGAGGCTAAAGCTAAAAAAGACAGTCCAGGTTGCAAGGATGTCTTCTTTGCAACAATGCATGTTCCCCGGAATACCACAGGTGGTGAAAAGTCACTTTCAGTGATACATCGGGATGGCCGGCTGTACGCAGTGAAAGATAAAGATCCAACTCAGTGGGCAATCCAGAAGAACCAGAATGGGCGCTACTTTATCTCCAATACGCATCCTTCGGGTGCGGGTCACTGGTGGTACAGAAATGGCAGGGAGATCGGAGTTAGCCCAGCCAATTGGAATGCAAAAGAGGTCTCATTCGCCCAGGCTGTAGAGTCCGACACCCCGTTCTCCAAGGTCACTGTGTTCTGGGATGACCTGTGCCTGGTGGTACCGGACAGCGAATCTCAGCCCTTAATGATGCTCCCACAGTCAGCGTGCGATCCTGTTATTCTAGAAATTTCCGAGCCCTTGCAGTGGAAGTCCCCTGATGAGATCTGCAAGAATGAGGAAACCTTAGGTAAAAGTAAGTGTAACTTGCTCCAAGTTTTCCTTGCCCACTACTGCTACCTTCCACCTCTTTTTCTTCTTTCCCTCTTTTTTTCTTTTCTTTTCTTTTTCTTTCTTTATCACTTGATTAGTTCTATATTTTTGACTGAATCTTCTGACAAGGTGATAGCGTGTAATACCTATCATGACTGCCCTTTTTGCATGTTTGATTGGCGCTGCTGTCAAGGCGCTAGTAGTCATAGCATTGGGCAATGTACATGTGTACCACCAACGGTTGGGCAAGGGTGGAGATGGAGTTGCAATTAAATGACTCTGCTCTACTTTACTGCTGAACCACCATAAAAGTTCCAGATTTTATAGGGTATATTTGACATGTTTCCATAGTCAATGTCTTCTTAGTCATATTATCTATCTGACTCGCACTTTTCTATATTGAGCTCTCTGGTGAGGTATAGTTAGAACTTAGAGGTCCTAAAAAGGGTCATTTTCTGCAGTATATAGAGTTGCCTGCATGCTTTCTGATTACATTATATTATACCATGGATTGAGATGACAAAACATTACATTAGTCAAACAAGTAACTAGCTAAGTGTCAACCATTCTTACTGCTACTCGCCGTTCTCAGTAAAAGATCGGGTAGTGAGGAAATATATCATTACGAATTCTGGAATGACCATCAGATCGCACGATTCTACCATGGTTCAACACCGCCAACAGAGGGTTCATGCTGTTTGATATGAATACTACGTTAGAATAATAGATTGTCAGAAATTAGACCCTCATTGCTACACCGAGTCCTGGGACGGCCGCACTGCTAACTGCCTGCAGCCTGCCTGTGTTCTGCCCTAGGTAAGCTTAGTATGTGCCTGATCACTTCATATAGCTCAACTAGGACGAAATAATTGCTTCTTTTCCTCCTTTATCACCCCGTTGAGGTCACCTCACTGCGTGTCGTGGTGTCCTATCATTGCGATCTTATACTAACCCATCTTCTTCTCATGAGTCCAATGAAGCTGTTAATAGTAAGCCTGGGCGCAGCATTGGCATTATACACCTGTGGATCAAAAACTCAATGTAGTCACTGTGATCCCATTGGATGTGGCCTGGAACTCCCATAGGCTATAGCCTCCGGGCGTTATGACCCGTGAACTGAACAGTTTGGCCTGGCGTCTCGATAATGCCGATGGGGCAATCTTTGCAATCTGGCGAAAGCAGAGATCTCCCAATCAGACTTATCCCCACATGCAAATTACAGGCCATATGCCATAACGACCAGGCTGCAGCTGCTTTTCTTTAAACGTTGTTCATCTCCCCGGAGTGACAGACTCGGGTCACAGCGAGTTTGCTGACAATGGCCATAGATTCGAGCCTGGCTAAAGAGACGACATTTCACTCAGTCTGTGCAGTTGCCTTAAAACTGTTTCCTGCTATGTATAAGATCCCTCACTGTCATGTAAACCAGAAGAAGACCTTAGAATAATCCTTGGTATTATCTCATGGCTGGGCACGCGACCACCCAATATTACCAATCCCCATGGGATATACACATATCAACAAGCTCACTTCTTCCCCCCCTGCTCAGCCCTCAACTCCAACCCACCTTGCATCCGTCTCGCACCTGCATGCTCCCTCGCCTCCAATATCAAAACCGCCGGATTCCAAACCCACAGCACCAAACTCCCCACAAACATCATCCCCGCATCCAGAACAATCGCATACACCTCATGCGTAAACAGATACCCCCGCCACCCATTCACCAGCTCCATGCTCCGATACACGCCCCTTGCAACCATACACGTAACCGCAACCATCAACTCCAGCGCGATCCGCCTTAGCGCCGGACTCCGGGATATCGGCCCCAACCCGCGGTAGATCACGTACTCGAGGAGCGTCGCAAACACACACGTCGAGAGCAGCTGCCAGAGGATCCCGGCGACCATGGTATAGGTTCCCGGCCAGGGGGAGGTATTCTGGCTGAAGGCTGCGCCGGCGAGGCCGCCGCCCACGGCTTGGAGGAGGAGACTGAGGAAGTCGACTGTCATGAAGATTATGAGGTATGATTTCGGGCGCAGGGGGGATTTGTCGTGTCCGATGAGGGGGATGAGTAGGCTGAGGACGCCGTAGATGCCGGCTGTTGTGAAGGCGGGGGCTACCATATCGTCACCGTTAGCTAACTTGAAGCCAGTGAAAGGGAAAGTGGAGAGAAGGGGAGACAAGGGAGGTACCCATGATTAGTGCGGCCAGCTGCATCTCGAGCAGCTTGACGGAGTACGGGCAGCGATATGCTACTGTACGTCCCAGCCAGCCGGTAAACTCGCCGAATGCACCCAGGGAGAAGGCTAGTCCGAGCCAGATGTTGCGATGCCGGAAGGATTGCCATACGTGACCGATTGTCAGCCCGAGGAAGAGGATCGTGAAGACGATACCAGCAGCGAGGGAGGGACGGTAGCCAAAGGGGGTGTGGATGTTGGGGTTGTAGGGGAGACAGTCGGCGGTTTTCTCCATGTTTCTATTGTAGTAGATGATGGATTAGATGGTATGTACAGTGATATGTCAATTTATCGCGACGGGGTACGGACTGGATTCGTGGGAAGTCAAGTGTACATAAGTAGAGCACACCCTGTAGTTAGTACGTCCTTTAAGGCGTCAGCCTAATACCGAGGGGACAGCGAGTCATGACATTCAACAGCACAACCAAATATTATCATTATCAGTTAGAGACTACAGGGTAATAACACAGAGTAACTAGGAACAAAGAACTAAGAACTACTCTTAACAAACTGACTATCCTCGTCCAACCACCTCTCAAAATCCTTCAAGCCGGGATGCATCTCCCTCAACCTCGGAATATCAGCCCGGTAGCCATGCGCATAGAACCAGTCAAACATAATCCTCATCTCCTTCACCATCCACATCACAGCATAGCAAACCAGCCGAAAGGTCGTCGGCGCCTCCCGCCCCGTCTTCCGCTTCATCGTCTCCTGCATATGCTCATACGTAAGCACATCCCCCGCCAACGACAGGCACCGATTCCGGTACTCAGTCGGGTTCAGAAACGCCTGCGCAGCGAAATACCCGATGTCGCTGACAGCGATACACTGCAGCGGCTTTCCCTGAAGGTACGCGTCCCACGCCGTGACGACAAACCGCCCAAAAAAGTCTGGGGTGATGTTGTCGAAGAAGAAGACTGGCCTCAGCACTGTCCAGGACATGCTTGCGTTCTGCGTCCGCTCAAACAGGTGATGTTCAATGCGGTGCTTGCTGATAAAGTGCGGGATGTTGGTCGCGTTGTCGGTGGATGCGTCCCCGCCGCGGTCGACGGAGGTGTACACGAAATGCTGGACTTTTTGGGTCAGAGCTTCGTCGATTAGGGCCTTGCCTTGGCGTTCTTCTTTTTCGACGGTTTGGCCTTTGCCCATGGGGATCTGCTGGTATTAGTTGATATTCTCTCAAAGGGTTGGGGTGGAGTACCTGCACGCTGAAGACGCCCCAGATTGGCTCGGAAGATACTTGCCGGGCATTTTCGAAGATTCCCGCGGGGTCATCGAGGTCGCCCTGTACGAGTTTGATCTTGGGCGATTTGTCGGCTACTTTTTTGGCGGAGTTGGATTGCGGATTGCGGGTGACGGCCAGGATCTCGATATCGGCGTCTTCGGCTAGGAGGGCGTTGATGAGGGCGCCACCCTGTTTGCCTGTTGCGCCGGTGACCAGGATAGACTTCATTTCTTATGTTTAATGTTGTGTTGACTCTGACTGGTGGAGTTTCACCTGTTAGCACGATGTGGCCGCGTATTTAAGGTGCTTATCACCGAGTTGTCATTCTGATGTAAGACCCTCCGCAAACCCAAATGCCGATGATGAATCAGCCAGCTCTAAAGTCTATATACAAACAGTATAGTATACAGGAGAAGAATAAAATACAACAAGAATAGAATTACACCTTGCCAACACCAGCGTTGGCAACAACCTTGGCAGGAACATCCGCCACAGCATAATGGCCCACCAAGCTCTTCTTGTACGTAGCCGCCTTGGTCATGACATCCGCATCGGTACGGTCCTGCCAGGCACCAGACCCAGCCAAGCGGTTCCACTCGCAGATATATCCGAGCTTATCCAGACAGGCGCCAGCCGCTTTCACCGTGGAGGTGGTGTACAGCTTGCCGCCAGCCTTGAGGGAAGTCTCGGTCAGCGGTGTTTTGACGTTCTCAAAGTAGTTGCCCTCGAGCAGCACCCAGGTGTTGGTGTCGACGTCAAAGGCATGCCCGCCGACATTCTGGAAGTAGTTGTTCACGCCGTGGAAGAAGATCTGCGACTTGGTGTGGTCGGTTCCCATGTGCGGGGCGCGGCCCGAGACATCGTGCAGCCAGTTGCCTTCGAAGGTGTAGTAGTCCTGCTCGCCGAGGAGGAGAAGAGTCCAGTAGTGCTTGCCGTTGCAGCCGGCGGACCAGGAGGTGCGGCCGTCGAATTCGTTGTTGGAGATGGTGACGTGGCCGGCTTTGCCCCAGCCGCTGACGATGAATTGGCGGCCGATGAGGGAGATCTTCCAGTTTTTTGTCAGAGGAATCCTTTACCAGGGGTAGTAAGACATACCTTGTTGTGGTCGATCCAGACCTTGTCCGCGTTGTCGAGAGTGATGGCATCACCGCCCCAGACGTATTGGGGGTTGAGATTCTGCTTGATCAGCTTTGCGCAAGTAGGCGTCAAGGGATACAAGTACACACCGTAATGTGAATATTCTGGATAATCACGTTCTTGTTGCCATTGCGCACACGCAGGCCCTTGCCCTTGATGACACCCTTGTTGCCGACACCCACGATGCTCTTGTTCGAGCCCACGTCCATGGGCGTCAGCGCGGCATTGTCGTACTTGCACGACACCCATTGTCCGCCGTCACATTGATCCTGAATCCAGGCCTGACCCTTGGAGGTGCCGCCGTTGCAAACAGTCGTGGATGGCATGCTGCAGCATTTGCCCGTGGTGGTGCCCTCGGTGCCGATGAAATCCCAGGTCCGGTCGATCAGGATGACGCGGGGAGTGTCGTCGGTGATCCATTGCACCAGTCTATAACAGTTAGTTGAGAGCAATCAGTGTCGGAAGGAGCAAGGAGGCATACTCGTCCAGACTGGAGGGGGCTGCCGGGGTCGCCGAACCACCTCCTGTAGTCCCGGCGGCAAAGCCAGATGGAGAGCCCGTAACCCGAGCATAGGCCTGGAGAGCCAGTAAAAGAGAAAGAATCGCTGTTTTCATTTTGTGTAGCTCTTGCACCCTGCGTCAACCGTCAAGGATATGATCCACGGATATAGAGCGAACTCCAGTTTTTATAGGCAGAAAATTCGCCTATCGGAATGGATCCTCCGGAAGCCCTGACAAAAGGGAAACCGCTGGGATCGGGAATCCCTCCCAGTTCGCAATCGGCGTGTTTCAGAGTGCTCGAAAGGAATAGTGGAAATGTCCCAGGGGCAGGCCAAGAGTAACCGTCGGCATCTGAAACGAGAAAGCCCACATTCATGTTCAATGGAGGCTTTTACAAGCTTGGATCCTTCTGACTCGTAATTGACTAGACACTAATCTACGTGATACTGCGTCTATATTATCTTCTCCACCTGAGCACAAACAGCCGAATAACAGACGCGCTAGAAATGGACATGTCTCGCACGTGTTGGGGCCAAAATATATTTGTCTCAAAATAATGGACAGGTAACTTGGTAAGCATCTTTGAAAAGTGGGAATCTATACTCTGGATAAAGTTATGCACTGAGGTTGATTTGATCACAATTGCCCAAGTTGAACTTCAACAAAGTCAGGATATCAAAGACTCAGAAATGTTTAAGTATACAGTATTCTTATGCAATGTAAAGCAGGGATAACCCCTCCGCACGTGGTTCACCGCTCGTTTTCTTTGTTCTCACATCTCCTTCTGTCCGCATCCACAATGTCAGGCATTCACCTCAGCATAGCAAGACTGGGTAAGAAGTACATAAAGTAAATCAATGAAAGTCATTATAGTAGGCGCAGGAATCGGCGGACTGGCCTGTGCCATTGCTTGTCGCCAGAAGAATCTCGACGTGCTTATCCTGGAACAATCCGCTGAAATTCTGCCAGTAAGCATCGGCATCCCAAATTACAATACTACTGCTAGACAGAAGATGACTCGATAGGTTGGCGCTGGAATCCAAATCCCTCCAAATGGAGCCCGGATCATGAAGGAACTCGGTCTGCTGCCTCAGATCGAGGAGAAAGGCACGAAACTCGAGTCCACGGATCTGCGACGGTACAAAGATGGGAGGATCATCACTTCGATGCCCTGCGGTGAGTCTATAGTGAAGGAATATGGAGCGCCGTGGATGTATGTAGCCCCCGTTATCGCAGCGGCCTGCTGACAGGTGTAGCGTCATACATCGCGCGGATTACCATCAGATCCTTCTCGACAAGGCTAGAGACCTAGGTGTTGAGATTCGTCTAGGAGCGCTTGTCGAGAAGGTCCTCGTCGACGAGACGGCAGTCATTGTGGGTAAAGAGACAATCACGGGCGACGTGATCATTGGTGCTGATGGTTCGTTTTCTCTCCCATCCTCACCTCATGCCCGCGCTCATAAGATAGGCCTCTGGTCCAAAATCCGCGAAGTCGTCCTCGATGAACCCAATCCGCCAGAAGAAACAGGAGACCTAGCCTACCGCGCCACATTTTCGCGAGCGCAGCTCCTAGCCCGGAACGATCCAGAGGTGAAAGCACTCTGCGAGAAACAAGGCGTAACCGCCTGGCTGGGCCCTAAGAAACATGCCGTTTTCTACCCCGTTCGCGGCGGACAAGAGTATAATCTTGTGCTGCTCCAGCCAGATGATCTGCCGCCCGGAGTGCGTACGACGCTGGGGGATGTGGATGAGATGCGGTATGGGTATGAAGAGTGGGATCCAACGTTCGTCTCTGTTCCTCTGGGTTCGGGGGTGTCGAGTACTGAAACCTAATAGGCTGGGGAAGATGATTTCCTGTATCGCGACTGTCCTGAAGTGGAAGCTGTGTCATCTTCCTGAGTTGCCAAGGTGGACCAAGGTCTGTTCGACTGATCCCTAGCTGACGAGTTGTTAATGTTTCCAGGGCTCTGTTACACTACTTGGAGATGCGTGTCATCCAACTCTACCGTATCAAGCGCAGGGTGCCGCCATGGCCGTGGAAGATGGCGCAGTTTTGGGAATGCTACTCCACCACGTAGCATACTCGCAGGACTACAAATCCAGAATCCCACAAGCACTGCAACTCTACGAAGATATTCGAAAATCCCGGACTGCCCGGAACGTTCAAGGGGCCATCCGCAACCGAGGCGCCTTTCACCTCGCCGATGGCATCTTACAACGACTGCGCGATTTCGTTTTGAGCTGGTCAGGCCTAACTCGAGAAACAGACTGGATTGGACTGATGTCTTTGCGACAACGAGCGGTTCTTGGATTTGATGTTCTACAAGAGGTAGAGCAACGGATGCCAGAGCTATCTGCCTGATGATGACACGACTGACAATGATATCACTGCTTCCTTACACCCATAAACCAGTAAATATGCAAGAAAGGCCAGATCATCATGCGATTGCCCGACGTAAACTCCCACTCAGAAACATCCAGATCAGGCTGCCGGAGGAGCTCCCTCAACTCCTCTGGCGTCCGACACCGCAACGTAGACACAAACCCATCAAACGAACATACCACCGAGAACAGCGGCACCACATACGTGAAGAACAGATGCAGAGGCGAATACCTGTACCGCTGCAGCGTATGGAGAAACGGATACAGCACCATGACAGGGATATTCAGCAGCGAGGAGAAGTTGCGCTGCGCGAACTCGAAAATACTGCCAAGTCAGCATCACCACCAGTTCACTTTGAAAGAAGGGAAAAAACCTACATAAACGAATCCGCCGACTCAACCGCGTTCCTCAAAACGCGTCTCGCGACCGCATCATCGAAATGATGAAAACACAAGTTAAACACGCGACACTCCTTCCCCTCGGCGGCAACCCGCCCACAAGACGTCGCATCCCTGCCCTCAGGAATAAACGACACATGCTCCTGCTTCTTGGAAATAGTGGACCAAGCATCGACTCGTGGATGCAGATCAGTTAGCACGAACCGCGCGGGCCGTTTCCCCTGTTCCTGGAGCTGGGAGTTCAGGACGCGCTCCATGGTCGACGTGGGCCCTCCTGCCCCGGCGCAGCAATCTACAAAGGTGTAGGATGATGCATCGGATAAGTTTTCAGTGACGAGCTCGGCGGCTATGCCTGCCGGGGAGGTCCGGCTGAAGGGCGGGATGTGTAGGTTCCAGACGCTGGTGAGGTAGGATTGGATGTAGGCGATGACCCAGTCGGGGCACCAGGATTGGTCACCTATTTCAAAGAGGTGGAAACGGGGAGAGAGGATCATTGTAGTTGTTGATATTTGATGGATAGATAGGGAGGGATAGAGTGAGAGAAAGGAAATAAGGGATCTACATCAGGAGTGGATGATGAAATATTTTGAAAGAGGGATGCTGATTGGTCGAATGGGTCCACATTCATACTTGTTTATTTCGCCCTAATGAATCGCTTTATTATTGACAAAATGGACTTGACTGCTCACTTTCCTGAGCAGACTCATCTCCTAGAGGGGTAACCAACAAGGAAGCCGTAGCAAGCGCTGCCTCCTGCTGCATCCATCCCCCTCCATCTTTCCTGCGAGTGTTTCAACAAGCTATCCAATAACTTCCCGTGTCTCGTCCTCCTCGTCTCCTCCGGCCTCTCCCAAACGCAGTATGCGCTACTTCCCAAGCCGCACACTGAGCAAATCCCCCATTGACCGCGACGAAAGCTCCGCCGCCACAAACAACAAAGGCTGGAACTGGAGGTATCCCTTCAGCAACCAGCTCCACGTTTTAGCCTGGGGACCTTCATGCACCCGTCGAGGGATATCGATGATACTAACCGCTGTGGAGAAGAGTTTCGGTCGTGTGCTCCGAGAGGATATCATGGCAGCAAGCGTAGATGAGCATTGCCCGCGCTATGGATCTCGAACCACATCTCGGCGATGAGAACGCTAGTGACGTGTTTTCCTAACCAATGGATGGGATGTAACGGCGCTGCTTCGACTGAATGGCAGCCAAATGGAATCAACGAAGGCGTAGACGACCTGGTCTCTTCTCCGCGTGCTTGATTCTGAGACCCTTCTCGCTTAATTGACTGACCTAGTTTAGCCCTTCTTATTGGAGTCTCTTAGACTATTACTCTGTAATTCTAGCCCTGATATTCTTAACTGCCCTTGTATTAGTAAACCCCTCACGGCCAGGGCCTTGTCTACTATGATGTGTAATAATCCAACTGTAGAGTCTACTCAGCCTATTCTTAACTTGGTAACCCTAGATTATGGGAGAAACATTTCATCATTAGCTGCTGGTATCTGGCAAGAATAAATATGATCTTCCCTATGAGATTCTCAACCTCTGCCAGGAGGAAACACAGGGCCTGTGCCTCTGAAGCTGCTTCCCTGCGCAAGTTACTATGTCTTATTAACAAACAATGCGCCTTCACCGATGTTCAGAATCTTTTCAAGGGTCTTCTGGCACCCTGACACACCATCGTTTGCCAGCCTCAAACCAGTTGTCTCAATGAATATATCCCCTGGGATAATTACAGAGGCCAGGAAGCAAGCATAAAGTTACACTACTGTTGTCTTTCCTATACCCCGGGTTTTTGAGCTGCGATTCTCCCCCAAAGAAAAATTAACTAAGAATTCTTGCATAATCTCTCAGAACAACATCAGCCTTGACGATGTTAAAGACTAGTTGTAGTACCTTCATGAGTACATAATCATTCTGTCGAAAACAAAGCGTATTTTCACTGGAGGGCCTCGGCTATTTTACAGTCATCCATTATATACCTAGACAGTGTATGCATTTGGGTACGCCTGGTGTTGTCAGCCCGATTAGATTGGCCCAGTTTCTCATGCAGACGCTTTGTCGAGGCGGGTTAAACACTTTTGGGCGCGGATTTTGCCGTCTCTTAGACCCTGTAAGCCTTCAGACAAGCTCTCGAGGCCGTCTTTGCCCGTCATGTAGGGATGAGGTGTGAGCCATCCCTCGCGCAAACCCCGGGAGAAAGCTGCTCCCCAGATCACACCGATAAGCTTATCATTCTCGTCCTCGTAGTGAACTTGTCCCACCATAGAGAAGACAATGTCAACACTCGGGTCGGAGCCCTCGACCTCGGTTTTAAGGAAGATATTAGTTACCCTCGGCCTCTGACCCGTAGCGTCTGCGGGGCCAGCAATCGCGTTAGTAACAAGCCTAATCGTCTTGTCTTCAGAAACGGTATCATAGGCCTTCCAGCAGCGACCGTCAGGAGCACCCCCCTTTTTGACAGCCTCTTGAATCGCCTTGATAAGGCTCTCCTCTGTCAAATGAGCAGTATAGTCGATAAGAACATCTCCCTTGGTTTCGTCGAGGAATGGCTTGATGAAGTCGCTCCGCTTGCTGCCAACAGCGATGATAGGGTGAATATTGGCAGCTGCAGCAAGCTTGATAGCGAAGGCTCCTGTAGCAGTACTAGCGCCATAGATAATTAAAGGACGCTTGATGCCTTTTTTGCCCGCGGACTTGGCGAGTGGAGACCAGGGTTCAGGGAGCTCAAGGTCTTGAAAGAGCGCGCAGGCGGATGTGTAGGCAGCCAAAGGAATTGTGGCCGCCTCCTCATATGAGGTCGAGTCCGGAATGTGGAAGGTAGTGTAGTAGGGTGCAACAGCGTACTCGGCAAATGCCCCGTGAGCAGTCCTCATCTCATGAAAGGCGGCTACGCGGTCCCCTTTGCGAAATCCGACAACATCTTCTCCCACGGCTTCAATGGTACCGGCAATATCGTCACCGCTATTTATTTCCGTACCGAACATGGCCGGGAGCTTCCAGTCCTTCGGGTTGGAACCTTTCAATGAGTCACATTAGCTGCACGTCAAGAAAATGGAGCATTAGCGTAAAAAGGCCGGTCATGGTGACACCAGCTGCCTGGGGACACAGGCTACCACTGCAAGCATTCTAAATCGTTACTCACCCGCGACGATAACCTTGATCAATACATGTCCAGGCTTTGGTTTAGGGATAGGCGAATGGACAATGTCTACTGACAGGTCCTTCCTGACAATCGCTTCTTTCATGATGAGATAGCAGGGCCTGTTCCGTACGTTTCAAGGATCGGCCGAGAGCCAGGATGCAGAAAGTCGAAAGAATTCGTGTATAATAGATAATTCAAATAGTAATGTTGGGATTCGGCTCTATTTAGATATAACTCCACGATCAGTAACATATCAGACTAAATCCAAACCACTCCCGTTCTTCCCGGCATTTCCGGCATCCGGCATAGTCATCTCAAGCTTTTTTCACTGAAATGCACAGCTGCTTGCTGGACTTGATTCCCAAAAGTGGAACCGCCTGTGACGCTGACGATTAGAGAAGCTCTGGGCCTCGGTGGGAGGCCGGTGGGAGGCCGGTGGGAGCCCCCGTGGCTAGTTACAAATACAATACTATTGCTTGATAATCATTGACGTCGACACACTCATCGTCCAGTATACGCCGTACCGCAGAACACAATACATCTTCAGAGAAGCAGGTCACCACCACCCGCATGTCTATGCCTCAGTCCTGCAAAGCGTTGCGGCGGATAGCCAATGGTTCGACTGTGATGGTAGAGGAGAAGCTGCCACCGTCTCTTCAAGCCACTCAGGTTTTGCTTCGCATCCGCGCTGTCTCCCTCAACACAAGGATCTTGTAATTCTGAAGGGAAAGTATCCAGCCCCGGTAATTGACCGAGGTATTCCTGCCTCCGACTGTGCTGCAGAAGTAGTTACGGCTGGGTCCGAAGTGAAGGATTTCACTGCGGCAGATCGAGTTCCACCTACATTTGACCTAAATTCTATCACCGGATCCGATGACGAGATTCAGATACTAGGTGAGGACGTTGAATAGATGTTGGATTCTTGCCTCGCAGCTGTTGCATTGCTTCCTTTCCCTTCACAATGGAGGGGCAGTTGGGATACGTACATTGCGTGTACAATCGTTTCATTTGGATACCCTACTAAGAAGAGTTTTACAGCCTCATGGAGGAGCGACCTGTTTAGAACGAGAAATTGCTCACTCATATCTTGTTATTTTCATATATCCTGAGTGTTAAGGCGATCTCTTACTATCACCAAGACGCGTTAATCATCCACGTTAATCATTCCGTCCTTTACCATAAATCCGCCAGCTATTTTTGCTTTCTCCTTTTCGTTGGTAGTGCATTAAGAAAACCAATAGGCTCCGATTGGTGCAGCGTATTACGTACCAGACACCAATGAAGCAGGCTTGCTACTCCAGACATGCTATTACATGACATTCGCCTCGGTGATCATGCTGTCAGTATACCCAAGGACGGGCACCTGGCGGCGTCCAATACGACTTCAGCAAGTACGAGCAAGACAACTCTCGACTAAGAGGAACCCTTAATAAGCCCCAAGTGATTCTGATTAGCGCGGACTGTGCATTGTCACAAGAACAACTCATGAAGAAATGTCCATTGAAAAAGACCTTACGGAGAATTACAATTGCGAACCCTGATCTTATGCTACCTGATGCAGATAATACTCTGTACGAACAGGTTTCCACCACGTGAACATTGGGTTTGACTGCAGCGGTTGTGAGGCTGTCAGTGAGAGTAGAGTTACTATTCGTTCTCCACGCAAGGACCAGCAGCCTATCATTCATTGGGTTCTTATTCTCTCTGAAAATAGTGTCATTAAGAACACTTGGGGTTGAATCGATTGCAACGGGGGTTCAAGGACGCAATTTGGTTGAAATGGAAGCGGCTGGTATACAGATTAAATCACTTGTTTGGTGGGCGCGGTCTGTGGCTATGCCAATTCCCATAAACAAAATAACAGACCCAATTACGCCGCGGCTGTTGCAGCTGCCTACTGTAAGGCACTTCTATTGAAGGTTGATGGCCTGGAGGTGGAAGAGATGCCCAGCTTGAAAGAGCCAGTGAAGAATGCGAGGGAACTGGCAGATGGAATAAGCAGGATCCGAAACACTCAAATGTATAATATAAAGTGTGATATTCTCATGATAATATGCATGTGCTAATATTTATCAAGAGTTCCCAGGAGTGTGTTCAAAAGATAGACCGGAAACTACTTTTAGAGTCACTTCATCCAATAAAGGAAGCTTCCTTCAATTCAAACACAAATAAAGAGGATGGCCCATGTCTTCCCAGGACTAGAAAAGAGCTGCTGTCACAGGTTGCCGTGTGGGCGAAGAGTCCGTCAAGCAAGTGCATCTTTTGGTTGGAAGGTATGGCGGGTACTGGCAAATCCACCGTACCACGAACAGTTGCTGCGTCATTTCAGATGCATATTACTCTACCCGCAAGCTTTTTCTTCAAGCAAGACGCTGAAGACCTGGATGACGCAAGACGGCTCTGCTCGGCAATTGCACGGCGATTGGCATTCACGATTCCCGGCCTGGCATGCAGTATTGAGCGACAATCGAGGACGTGCCAGATATGGCAGTAAAGCCAGTCGCACAACAATTTAACAAGCTTCCAGTTCAACCACTACGGCTTTTACCAAGGGTGAAAGAATGTGAAACTATACGTCTCCGATTCTTTTTGACGGGCCGTCCCGAACTGCCAAGCTTCTTCGGCTCCAGACATATTCCAGAAGACAACCGCCAGGAAGCCATTTACACAAAATACTGGCACTAGACCTCACCAAAACGCGGGTTGGGTTGGGTTTTCGTTTTCTGAGCCCGCCCATGAGATACCCAGGATGGGTTTCAGGGGTCCCCAACCCGCCTGTTCAAGTAAGAATAGATTGATTCTAGTTTGGTTGGGGAGTCAGGTTTTCTCAGTACCATCCCTTGGTCGTTTTCCATGCTTGTGAATGAATACTTCATCGGGCCAACGAGGCGCCTCCAGGTGCCTTCCGGCTTATTCACGTTCCCAGACGCAGCAGCAGTTAAAGCTTCAAAGTATGGGGTGTTTTAACAATAGAAACTAGTCCTCCTAATGTTTCCAGCTTGGGTTACCGGCCCCAGTCCACTGATCTTGGAGTTGCAGCGGATCAGCTGACACAATATTCGACAGGTAACGGCAATATACTCGGTTGATATACATAATCGCTGCCTTGCTTGCATCGAAGGGCGTCTATACGGGTTTGTGGCTGTTAGTAAAGTTAAGTAGCTGGATTGGATACAGGTTCAACCGTCTAGATGTTGAAAACAGTATTTATCATCCACGCCACAGCCTGTCCACACGTTCTATTTCTTCCCTCCTCGAGGTAACTAATGGAAGTCTCTTGTTCGCCGTCCCCTCCCCATCGAAGGCTTCGACAACGATATTTCTGTGGCCCTCATGAAGCCTCTGTTGCCCTTGCGAAGTGCTCGTGTTCTTTGGCAATGCCTTCTATATGGCTTGTTCGGCCAGACGCACGTCCAGAGTCAGCCGAAGAAATGTCCTCATCTGACTCGGAATCATTGATGATGTATGGAAACTCGATCCGGTCTCGCTGTTCACTGCGCATTGACCGTCTCCATTATTTGACGGAAGTGAGTGAACGACCTTGGAGAGGTGGAGGCTAGTACGTTTCGTCTCTTCGCGCTTGATGGCCTCTTGCAGGGTTGCATCTCCGTTCTCAAGGCGTCCGCTTGGGCCAGTGTCCCCCTATCATTCTTTGCTGTCGGCTGAGGCACGTTGGAGAAGAAGGGCGCAGAGCTTAAGTATCCTGTCTGTTCTCACGTCTCCCATTCTAGGGCAAGAAAATATAACAGCGCGGACCCGGATACTGTACGCTCGACTATGGATCGCGTACAGGTCTGGCGCATCTGCGATGCGGAATGTCGAAAGCGGTGCGGTGCAGTCCATATCGAAAGGCGCTAGCGGTTTCTTTACCCAGCGAAGCGCATTGTCGATATCCACGTGGATATAGCAGGTTCAACCCATATTCAACCCAAAGTGTGGACTCGGTGGGGTGGGTAAGCCAGTCTACTTGTAGTACAGAATACATAAACAAAACGCAGTACTAGACATATCGAAAGACACAGGTACTGGTCATCAAATAGATCGGTCAAACAGAAACAGAGAAGCTAATGTTTCTTCAGTTGTAGCTCTGTATTTTATATTATTCCGCATAATGACAAACAGAGAAAGCATACATCAACACATCTGACTACTATAACAGTGTAGTAAGTAATCGTGCTATGGGACAACCACTGATGAAATCAACAGTATCCATCGCGCAAGGCAGTCTGAACTCTATATTCATCAGCCTGTTGCCTGCTTCAAACCTTATTGGAATTCTAAAGTTGTACCGCCAAGCACAACATTGAAGGTCTCCGAATGCAAATACGACATTTAATGTGCAATATGCGAAACAGTAATCTTATTGACAAGCGGTCTACTGCAACACGCAAAAAAGCGACTGCTGTGAGAAGAGTTTGGTAGGTTCGCTAAGGATATTTCTTCTGTCCTGCATTGTCATGCTGCCCTCGCAAGACCTCAACCCCGTTTCTGCTGGTCAGTTGTACAAGCAATGGGGCTACATCACTCGTTGCAGCCACCTTGCCATGGGCCCAACCTTGGCTAAGTGCATAGAAGACCACGTCTACTTGTTCCTCGGTGTTAGCCTGACCGGCAAAGCGGGTTTCTCCCATAAGAAAAAACACTCTTGGTTTAACCAATCAAGCTCAGGCTGATCAAGTTCCATGTCAAAGTTGAAAACCATGCGGGCAAGGATGAGACGCATTTCAACATATGCTAGGCTGGACAAGGAAATCAGAAATTAGGGACAGATCCTCAGTGCTGAAGGAGGGAAGAGAGTGTTATAGACTTACTTGCGTCCAATACAATTTCTCGGACCATAGCTGAACGGCTGCATTGCCTCTTTGTTATCGTTCGCAAAGCGGGGATCGCCAAGGTGACGTTCCGGGATAAATTGCTCGGGGTCGGTGAAGTTAGCGGGAGAATGGTTGGCAGCCAGCTGAGAGACGGATACCACGGTCTGAAAATGGTGAGTGACGAATGGCGCTTTATGTTGCAAATTGAAAAGTGCACTTACGCCTCCTGGTACCCAATTTCCGGCTATCATGTCACCTTGGGCGTCCACAATGCGTGGCAGACCGGGCGCGACTGGGGGATAGACCCGAAGAGCCTCGGTGAGAACAGCAAGACAATATTGCAGTTTATTGCAGGACTCCAAGTTGATCTCGCTCTCATCCGTGAATGTTGATCTGATTTCGTCTTGAAGTTTTGAGAGCACACGTGGACTCTTCAGCAGCAGATAGGTGACCCCGGACAGCAAAGTCGCGGTCGTCTCGGAGCCAGCAATGATAAGGGTGCTTCCATTGGTGACGAGCTCCTGGAAGCTGAACCCCTTTTCAGTGTTTTCGTGTTTGAGAATGTTGCTGAAGAAGTCCGGCCTGTCGTTGGTCTTGCCTAGCCGAGCCTTGACCTTCTGCGTAGTCAATGCTATGTGTGTATCCTTCTGAGTGATGACATGCTTTGGAGTGATAAGTTTGAGAAGAGACAGTGATCCGGGGAGACGACGAGCCACATTCGCATATGTAGCGGCTCTGATCTGACTCATTAGAATGGATACCCATTGGTGGTAGTCCGAGTTCTGGAGGCAATCAAACGGTTCTCCGAACGCCAGATCCCCGATGATGTCAAAGGTTGTGAAGTTGTACCACTTCACCAGGTCAAGCGCCGCTTTCCCGCCCTCACATTTCTCACGCAAACGCTGCATTAGAAGATCAATATATCCCTTGATAATTGGCTCTTGGCCGCGTAATGCGCTATCAGAGAATCCATGGGACATTAAACGGCGGAAGCGAGAATGGTCCGCATCGTTAGAGACGATTATGCTTGGAGCTCCTCCAGGGGTGGGTGAGTAGAATCGAAAATCCTTGCTTTTTTGCCCATGTCCGGGCCGAGTTCCGTAGATGGCCTTCCATGCGTCACCATCAGTGAAGGAGAGCTCATCGGGAGCGATCCGGACAACATTGCCGTATTTCTGATGTAGCTTCTTGATAGTTTGGGGATACTGGCCCCCTACGATCAGTTGCATATAGGGTATGCGCGTAGCCGCCATTGACTTTGGGCCAGGGTACTTAGCCAAGGGGTGCAAGTAGAGATTGTAGAAGACAAGAGCAGTGAAATAGAGGAGGAACTGCCCCGGCCGAAGCAGCTTGGTTAGCCGAACGTTGATCGACAAAGCCATAGCTGTGGTTGTAAACTCACCGTTCCCAAGGTTCCCCCGAGCAAAAGCCAACCCATGTTCGAAGGGGCTTGCAGCTCTAACAAATCATGAAAAGCCATCATTTGGATTGAGATATCAGCAGAGAATAGTTCGAAAAATGACAGCCAGCTGCCTCAAGATATTTATACACGCCGTACGCTACGGAGTATTCAGATCGATTCCGTTTAGCCGGCTTGCTTGGTGAAGGACGCAATCTCTTGATGCTGACTCGTCGAAAATTGCAGAAGGATTACATGCCGTGTCGATCAATAGAGCTTGAGTTAACCAGTGAGGAGGACACACCTCATATGTGGGCATTACTGACTCTCCTGGCATTATTTAGTTATGCAGAGTTCTCACAGATTATGCGCTTAATTATGCATGATACACCTTTCCGCAAACATTATACTTACATAGATCCAGAGATAGGGTTGGGCATCTTGGTCTGCATATATCAGATGGGAAGGCACAGCAATGTAACAAAGTAACTATGCCTCTGACAGTTGATCATGCTGCTGGTTGTGTTTACAGAGCACATGCGTACACTAGACCCGCTAGGACCCCTGGTGGTGTGCAACTACTACATCCTGGCCTGGTGGGACATTGTCCGGCCACCATAACTGGCACAGAATAGGACAGAAGGTGGGGTCCGGTGCTTAAACTTGGCAATAGCCTTGCCCCTCTGCATTGAGCGAATATTGCAGTCTGCATTTCCGAGCCACGTCACTTTCTTGCTTGCTGCATCCTTGAGCCTAGCTAGGCCGTCTGAGCAGACACAGCCTGGCCCATATGCAGCAGTTCGATTCGTCACCCCTTCACAAGCTATGGATAATGACTTTATGCAACACCAGAGATCACTGTGCCAATGTTGTAATGCATAAAGACCCCAGTAGGGTTCCTTCCCGGCAGCAGATCTTCACGCAGATCGCCTCAATCTGCGTGCGGACATTCAAATCCTGTGGATTATCAGTATTGGGTACTAGAGGATACGCATGGATTATAGATATTATCTGCAATAATTTGTTGAAACAGGCGTCGTCAGCAACCATAAACATGGTCACCAGCACTCTGAGAATACATTACGAACACCGCAGGTATACGCGGGCAATTCTTGCAGGTGGGCGCCGAGGATATCCTCAAGTCGCCTCTGGTCATTGCTGCTTTGACCCTCTTTTTTTTTACTTTTTTTCCTGCGACTCTACAGACACGACGACCTAGCCCTCGACCGCAAGGAAACGGTTCGAGCTTACCGCCACCAAGACATAGCGGAGGTTCTTCTCCAATGCATAAATATTACTAATGATACGGTCTACCGCCAATCCCGATAGCCCCCTGGCCCTGAGTGCCGATGTGGGCAGGATTACAGTGCTGCCTTCCAACATGGCGACTGAAACTCGAAACGATGACCGCCTGAGATTCTTCTGATACACTTTACACGTGAGCTCTAGGTCTTAACCTGCCCTCTTTGTATCAGAATACGAGCTTGCTGATAAAGGCCCAGGCGTCTCACGGACATCTCCAAGGATATCGATACACGTGCGTAATCTATACCTATCGAATCGGGGAGCTTGGTCTACTTATGAAGTTCGGCCCTCACATAATTACCGTCGAGGTACTGAATCTCTGAACGGTCAAGAAGGTTTTCGGAGTCAGCATTTTCATACCTAAAGGTATTTGGGCTAGCTCGTTAATAAAGGTGGGTATACGTTCATATATTTATAAAGCTAGCCGAGGGGCCGACCATCGAAGAGTGCTGGAACTCACTTGGCATTATAAAGAAAAGAGCCATTAATAACCGGCTCTATCAGATCATGGGAAAACTACATAACCTTGCGCATCCCGCCGCGGAGCGGTCCGTTAGTAAAATTGAAGGCGATAGATGGAGCACCAGACTCAATAACTTATGCCTGTTCAGGATCAATAAACCGTGAGCACCTATTGGACTACGCGTTTATCGACCAGCCGAAAACAGGCCCGTTCCTGAGCATAAGGGCCTTCAATGACTGGTTTAGGACCTCACCTAACCATTTTAGAATATCATGTTAACTCTGTAGGACTTCATTTCCAGGTCCAGGTCCCCATAGGCTTTGGTAAGACACATAGAATTCTCTCCGACAGCAACCTCTCCTGCGTAACATTCACACGTAGGGTAACTGCATGGACGTGACGTCCGGTCCGTTGTTGTTTACAAAGCCTTTGGATTTCTGCAGCTAATATTCAAAAAACTGTATATGGTGTGCAGCTGAGTGGCCGTGAACGGCACACTCATCACTGACAGCTTCGTCCTCAGATAAGACATTCTCAAAATCCGACAGCCCCATCACCTCGATCTGCTCAAGCCTGCAGTACTCACTGTCAGACCACTGTTGCCATGGTGATAGCGGCTCCTGCAGCACCACTGGATTCACTACACCAGTCATAGTGAGCTGAGGACCACCGAACAATGTCGACAAGCCTGACTGCGACCTGACGCTGGTACCGGGGCTATGTTTCGACTGTGGCACGGTCATCTGCTGAGCCAAAGGGTTGACGAAGCGGCAGGCTAGGCTCAATAAGTGCGCAGAGTCAGAGCTGGAGTCGGAGCACTCTTGGTGCTGGGCGGAGGCCGGGGCGTCCTGCTTACACAGTTTATGATACATCACAAGGGCGTCCACCTCGAAGCCTTCGCCTTTGGAATGGTCTAGGACACCGAGGCAGGTGAGGAGGTCGTGGGTCAGCGGGTGGCCGTTGGCTTGGCATCTCAGCAGGCCGCTGGGCCACCCCTGGCCGTTGAGGGCGCGGCGATAGAGTTGCTGCAAACCAGCGACCAGCCAGATGTGTTGTTGCTCGAGCATTTTGACGTAGCTGCTGTTATTAACGAATCGCCTCTTACGGGGTAAGAGCAGCTCACCCCTTAGGGTACACTTTGTCATGGGCTTTCTTGCGCTCGCTTAAAATGCAGATGGCATTATCGGCGCGACATCGACAACACGGCTTACCACTATCACACTGACCCGGTCAGTGCTAGGTCTGCGTAGGTGACCCATATCCATTTGCGCACCTTAGTTTTTTTCGAGCGACAGCGATTACAAGCTTTGTCGACGCGCTTGCGAGCGATATTGGTGGACGCGGAAGAGGAGTTTTTGGGAGACATCTCGTAGAATAGTACACAGTGGTAATAACAGTGGTATGTATGGCTGACAGGTATGTATAGCAATTACAAAGTCAAATGGCCCTATGGAAACATAGTCGAAGGCCGAGTTGGTGATTTAAATGCCGCAGAGAAGGTCGGGCCGAAACAATGAAGAGCAGCCATAGCCGGCAGTGCCATCGAATGCAAAGTCAATGATTCCAGGAAATACTCAGCTACTTTAGGATACTATGATGCCAATCATATCCAGGCGACTGAACTATAGATCATAAGAGATACGATTGTGTCCAACGGGATAATGACACAAGCCTGATCTCGGCTTGAAAGTGTAGAATTTCGTCAGAGATGCCGAATATCCGTGGATAATGAATTGAACATAATACTTCTATAATACATAACATAGTTACTACTAATCGCATGGCGGATCTTACCAGGAGCTTTGACCCACCATTGGCGCTTATGCTACAACGTGCACAAATTTTGTGCCCTTGGAATCTGTCTGAATTGTTTCAATGATCAGGTTTGTCTCTAATTCGCCAAACATGGAGCTGGGCCTTATTGCATGGGCTTAGAACTTACCTACAACATGGGGGCAACTTATTCATGACGTCTCCTTCATAGGAGTCTCCTTATGCGCGATAATGTGAATTCGGCCCAGGCACCGAGATACAATAACTGGTCGAGAATTGAGAGAACAAACCTAGGGCGAAAGGTGGGTAGAAAAAATTCATAAATCCAAGGGTACATTCTTCATTTTGGCATTGATATATTAGAAACCTCTCGGGTATCTCTTCAAAATCCAAGCGTATTCACTCGAGAATCTGACTCTTCAATCTTTCGCCTTCTGAAAACAGCGAAGGACTGTCCAACAAAAGTCGAAAGGATTAACCTGTTCTATCGTCGCCTATCTTGTTATCCTCACGCATCAAAAGGAGGCATTCGCAATCTACTTGGTTCATCAGCTTGGGAACATGGCAGATGATGAGAAGATAGAGCCTTCGACTATGGCAAAAATTTCATTCTGGCGCCTACTCTTTGACCAAGGAGTAGTGACTCAACCTGTCCTCAGTTACCCTTACAGTGGCTCAGGGACAGACGAAAACCCCTACGTCGTGACATGGATACCGGATGACCCGCGCAACCCTATGAACTTTACTGAAGCAAGAAAATGGTCATATACAATTCTAGTGGCTATTGCCACATTGGCTGTTACCCTAGTATCATCAGCTTACACGGGGGGCGTTGAGGAAATCCAGCAGGAATTTGGCATCGGCAGCGAAGTGGCGACCTTGGGAGTTTCGCTTTTTGTCCTGGGATTTGCTGTAATTCCTCTTTAACCTCTATCGAAGCTAGCACTAACTTCTTCCTCTGACAGATTGGCCCTTTGCTTTGGGCTCCTCTAAGTGAGCTATTCGGACGCCAGATCCTCTTCATCGGGACTTACGCGCTCCTCACGGCTTTTAATGCCGGAATGTGTGGTTCTAAAAACGCTTGGACGCTGATAGTTCTTCGATTTCTCGCCGGATCATTTGGGTCGTCACCACTCACCAATGCCGGTGGTGTTATCGCCGACATGTTTCCTGCTAAACAGAGAGGCATGGCTATGACTCTTTTCGCCTCCGCGCCTTTCCTTGGCCCCGTGATTGGTCCTATCATCGGGGGCTTCTTGGGAATGACTGAGGGCTGGAAGTGGGTTATGGGATTTCTTGCAATCTTCTCGGGCGCTGTATGGATTATTGGCAGTCTTTTTCTTCCTGAGACGTATGCTCCTGTGCTGCTGCGTCGCCGCGCAGAGAAGCTTTCCAGGATTACTGGAAAGGTTTACAGGAGCAAGACTGACATTGAGCAGGGAGATATCTCCTTTAAGGCGTCGTTTCAGCTAGCATTGTCCCGTCCCTGGATTCTTTTATTTCGGGAGCCTATTGTATTCCTACTATCATTGTACATGGCAATTGTTTATGGCACCTTGTACATGATGTTCGGTGCCTTCCCTATTGTTTACCAAGAGGGCCGTGGCTGGAATCAGGGCGTCGGTGGTCTCGCTTTCTTGGGTGTTATGATTGGAATGCTGATCGCTGTGGTTTATTCCATGGTGGATAACAAGCGATTTGTGAGGGTTGAGGAGGAGAATGGTGGCTTCGCACCTCCCGAAGCTCGCCTCCACCCTTGCTTACCAGCTTCCGTTGCTATCCCAGTTGGACTTTTTTGGTTCGCCTGGACAAACTATCCGTCAATTCATTGGATGGCCAGTATTGCAGCCGGTGTACCATTTGGCTTTGGAATGGTGTTGGTGTTCTTGGGCATCATGAATTATTTGATTGACGCTTATACCATCTTTGCAGCCTCCGTCCTGGCTGCCAACTCCGTCCTGCGCTCACTCTTCGGCGCATCGTTCCCCCTTTTCACTACCTATATGTATCACAACCTGGGAATACATTGGGCCTCTTCGATACCAGCTTTTCTTGCTCTCGCCTGTGTGCCCTTCCCATTTCTGTTCTACAAGTTCGGCCCCACCATACGCAAACGCTGCAAGTTTGCTGCAGAATCCGACGCCTTCATGCGGAAGATCCAGGAGCAGGCAAAAGCTACTTCCATTGCGGAAGAGACGGCTGTCGATAGTACGGCCGCTTCTATCCTCACTGGGACTACTTCCGCTGAACCAGTCTAAAAGCTCCCAACTGTTCGGCATATAGACAGCTGGACGTCGTCCATTGCCTCTACACAGACTGCTCGCTTTATGGGCCGCACACTTACCTACAGAGAAAAGCACTCCAATGCCTAGCAGGCCAATAACCGCTTGGTCCTCGAATATAAGTGGAACAAGGTTGACCTTTGGTCATCGATGATCGCTACTATCCTCGGCACCCCTTGGCTATTTTGGTGACAAGACTCCCATTTCAGGGTTATTGTTGCTTTTATGCAAAAGGACAAGCCTGCCGAGTATTCCCTGATAGACTTAAATTGAGAAATGTATTCCAAACCGAAATCACGTGGCTTTATGAACCTCTGCGCAGGAAAGGCAACGTAGACAACAACCCAGATGATAGAATGGCCAATTCTGTATATTGCTAGCTTTCAGATTTGTGACGATTTTGAATCTCGAATTCATAGTCCGAGTTCGACACAGTTTGGGGTATTCAGCAGGGAAGTCATTAAAAAGCCTTATTATGCAGATTCTTGAACTTGCCTGAGCCCTGCAGATTGAATTTGGTCCCATGATTTGGAATTATCAGGCAAACTTTTTGTTCACCCCTGGGTTTTCTCATGGGTTTGAAACCAATTAAGATTGTTACGGCTTTTGTTTTAATGAAGTAACCAAATCCATAGTACAAAATAGGTGTATGCCCGCCTAACGGTATTTCAATAATCTGGGAGGACATTTCCATTTCTGGATCTATTTTCCAAACGGTTCAATATCAGTGACTTCATGGATCCAATCTTGAGACGTCTAACCGCATGAGCACAGCATGTACATTCTAAAATGTCCATCTCTTCTTGACGCGGTCTAACCGGTACTATGACTCTCAGCAGATGCTCTTAAGCTACCAAAGAATCGATGATAAGATATAGCACGAAAACGACATGTCCGCGCAATATCCAGACCCGTTTAACAGGCACCACAAGCTGATGAAGCGAACTGGTTAGGAAGTCTGGCAGGGTTTGCCTCATCACTAGCCAACTATTGGATGGAACCCGGTTCTGTACCTTCCAGGCTAGGTATCGCCACTCCAGCTATTGAGAAATTCGGCTCGTTGACTCTATACGTGTTTACTTCTCGTTCGACCTGCAGAGTAGCATGTGCTTCATTACGCTGGTGCTAGGCAAGGTATACAGTACAGTGGCGTTGTGGGGAATTAACGTTGCGTAGAAACCACAACCTCAGAAGGCCCTTTGCATGTTACTATTGTGCACCACCAGTACTGATTGTAGCCCAAGGTGATATGCATAGTTGATAGAGAGGCTGACTGTCTCACTTTCCATCCGATGGTTTAGGCTACTAATAGATATAAGGAGAATAGCACAGACCCTTCCCAGCTTAAGAAAGTATTAGAGAGCTGTTTGTCCTAATTTATGGGCTCAGGGGTATGGCTTCCTGAGCTAAAAGTGTATCTTCTTACTTTATGCGTGGTATACACAAGGCCTGGCACCTCATGGCCTACAATAAACTTCTTAAGGGGTAGAATATTTGATGAGCAATAGAGACATTTGGAAAACTATACCATTGAGTGGTATGGGAAGAAGACCACCTTTCTGTTGTTTTTTGATATACCTACAATATGGTGGGAGGATGGCAGCTTTTTTGGCCCCGAGGATCCTCGGATTATCTTGGAAGAAGACGTCCAAGGCGTCGAGGGGATCATTATTTTCAACATGATGATGAATGTCAGGGGGACCCTCGGACAATGTGGATTTTCAAGCCTTACTCCCATTTTCTAACACCATTGACAATTCATGGAGAGGAAAGAAAGCTGGTAGAGAAAAACTGGGCTCCTTTCTTCTACAGAAGCTCTCCCACTAATTCTAACTTGAAACCCAGCGAGTACTTGCACTTCATTTATAACTTCAACCCGCTGCAGGTGCTCGAATGCAGGGTTGAGAATGGGAGCTGCGTCTGGCTCTACAAGCAAAATATCCCAGATTTCCTGTCCTTACCTCATCCGAACCCTAACGGTGAAATGCGTGGGGGGACGAATCAGTGCCTATCCCTCGCATTTCTCGGTCTTTGTATATTTTTGGCTGATGATTGGTTGGATATTTGCTTGGAATATACGCACTTGTTCTTACTACGGTTTGTTCATCAACAATAGTATAGTAAACACAAAGCAGAAGACACGAGCAATAATATAAATATTGATACCGCTGTTCTTCATCATGAACGGCACAGTAGACCAGTCTCTCTTCTCTACCAAGAGCAACAAGATGGATAACAAATTAACTCGTACGGCATACCTATACTCGATCCTGGGTATGTACAGCGTTCCTTGCTCAGCATGCTAGTAATTACTATGCAGCGATAATTGCCCGACCAGCTTCAGCTACCATCCTATATCAAGATCTCCACCTCGTACCCTCCTACGCCAAAGCATACGGAATCCTGATGAGCGTGGCTTTCATCCTCATCTTCCCTCTCGGCGCTACAGTACTTCGTCTTGTCAAGTCCAAACATGCCGTTTGGCTTCATTTCGGCATCCAACTCACAGGATGGGCTCTTATGCTCGGCGGACTGGCAACCGGTATTCGTGTGGGGAAAATACTAGACTGAGTAAGCCATCATCTAGCAATACATGTTCAATTCAATAACTTTTTAGCTACATAACAACGCCCACACTATCTTCGGAACAGTCATCGTGGTCCTCATGCTCATCCAGCCGTTCCTGGGTGTCATCCACCACTGGATTTATATCCGGAAGAAGACGCGCACGGCTCTTGCCCCTGTACATGTTTGGTTGGGCAGGATTTTGATCATCCTTGGTATGGTCAATGGCGGACTAGGGCTTCGGCTTGCGGATAATACTCATGGGGGAAAAATCGCGTATGGGGTTGTTGCTGGGGTGTGTGGTGCGATGTACTTGGCTTGGGTTGTCTATCGTCTTAGACGGAGGGGGAATGGGAGAAAGGAAGTTGAGAATGTAGAATTGCTGGGGACGGTGGAGTAGGTGGATGTCCACTTGTTATCTACTGAGGTTCACTGCTTTCGGTGACCTTCATGCTTTGGAATCGGTCTCTCCCACGGATTATACAGCGGAAATGACTACAGTTGTTGTCGAGCCCTTGTGAATTCTGTATAGCAAAAGTGCAAATAGCAAAAATAGCAAAACAAATCAAAAACAGAGAAACTGAAGCAAAAAAAGACAATTCACTTCCTCGACATGGTAATATTCAGCCCCTTCAACAGAGAAGCAGCGTACCCAGAACCGGAAGCCAAACTCGAACCACGAAGACCCAGCACTGTACCAGTCGATCTCCCCTTCTCTACCTTCTCTTCCCCTGTCTCTTTCTCCTTCTCCTCCTCATCAACATCTTCAGTCACAATACGCGGGAAACTCACAAGACCAGGCGACCGCAGGCCCAACTCATCCTCATCTGGAAGAATACCCGGAAACCCATCAAATAAAGGCGACTGCAGGTCCGTTCTCGCATCAAGATAATTCTCCCTAGACGAAGGCCGAAGGGTCCTAGGCGACCTTTCCGGCGGTTGACCGGGAAAACCCACGTACAGAGGCAACGGGTCAGGACGAGGACGGGTACGGGTACGAGGTGAACAAGGGATATCAGGGCTTCGAGGTGTAGATCGGTAGTTTAGGAAAGTGAAGCTTTCCAACTGGCGTTTGAGGGATGCGGTGGTGTCTTCTGTGTCGCCATCGTCCGAGTCCGAGTCAGACAGCCACAGGCTGTAGAAGTCGTCCGAGTCCGAGCCTTCCTCGTGGTTGGCTGCGCTAGTAAGTCGTTCTGCCTGGGTGGTGACGATGTCAGTACCGATCACCACGTAGTCTTCAGAGATGGAGTCATTACGTCTCTTGGCCGGGTGGAGACCGCAGTCAACCTTGTCTGCGTCTGCAGCGTCGTGGTCTTGGGCGTTCAGCGGGACGTCAAAAAAGCCATGCCATAGCTCGGAGGAAGTGAGGGTTGACGCATTGGCAATGGTGCTGGGCTGAACCGTAGTGCCATTGCTGCTATCAGACTTGTGGTCGCCATCGAGGTCAAGATCTAGAAAGGCCTCGTTGAAACCGCGCTTTCGGGACCTAGGAACCTGCCACTGCATCTTGATGGAGATGACGGGTTCTGGGTTGTCGATTCCTTCAATTTGAATGTAGTCCGGGATGTCGTGAACAGCTCCTTCAGTGCCTTGGGTCAAGCGCTGAAAGTCAAGTTCACACTGCAGACAGTAGACCTCTATCTTAGTGGAGCACAAGTCGTGCTCAACCTTGACGTTGGTACAGGTTGGATCGGGCGAATTCGAGCCGGGCTGGGATAATCCGCGCAGCAGATTGGTAACCTCGACGCAGCTATGGAAATCGAAGTTGGCGATGTGGCCGCAGCGGGTATAGTGGTGGAAGATATATCGACACATTGCGAAAAGCGATGGTGATGGTGATGGGATGTCGATGCCATAGCTCGATTCGATGTGTTTATATACACACAGGTGAGACATGCATCGGAGACATCAGCACCACATCGAAAGCAAAGCACTTTTAATGGGCTATTGTCGCGATGAGACTCTGGCCTTGGCGGACACAAAGCCCTTGTACTCTTTGTTCTTTTTACACTCCCATCAATCAGCTGGCACATCAGTCATACAGGTATGAGACACCATCAAAGACTACTTGACCAGCTCTTTATCCTCTGCCTCTTCCTCCTCCGGCCCCGACTCCCCATCAAGATCCATCAGATACCGCACCCCCGAATCCAACAACCACCACGCCATTGTCTCATGGATGAATCGCAGCATGCGATTCTCCCCCGGCATGGGGGTCTCTGTCTCAGTCGGTCGCCAGCTAATTGTCTCACTGCAGAAGACGACGTCCTCGCCCTCCTTCCAGTACCGGAGCACCCACCGCCCGTCACACTCTTCCATGTCCACGTCGAATTCAACCCGGTCTGGCTTCCGGACTAGAACCCGGTAGACTTTGCAGACAATGTCGCCTTCGTTGAAGTCTAAGGATTGTATATAGGACGAGCGAAAGGTCCTACTCAGTGCCCTGGAGCAGGTTGATCTTTGTTTCCAGGCTTTGGGGAAGTGCGAGAAGACAGTCAAGTTGCGGCGGAGGAGCAGAACAAAGAGAGCGGGGAGATCGTGTGATGGAAGGAGATGGCGCGGAACGGATCGTGAGGCATAATTATGAAGGGAAAAGTATTCTTTTGTGTAGACGGCGGGTGGAATGGACAGGATAGAGGAAGAGATGGATTTGGGGAGAGTGCCGGTATGGAAGACGGGGTGGATGCGGGAAGCCAGGGAACGATGGGAGACGTAGAAGTAAGCTGAGGTGAGGATGACACTGAGAATGAGGAGGGATAAGAGGGACATGGTGATATTATGATTATGGTTAAGAAGCTATACCATACTGTGCTGGTGCGATGGTGGAGGGTAAGAGGTGTAGTCATGGTTCGGGAGAATGTGTCATGGAGCTGTCAGTCGCATCAGGATAGACTTCGGGTGGCCAATAATGCATGACATTTCCGGACAGTCCATCTTACTAAGATCCATCAATTATTATCTCGGGAAATATGCTGTCTAAATATTCAATAAGGCTGACTGCTGCGTCTGACTTGATGGGTGGGCTTGCGGCCGTTGAAGCTTGAATCAGCCATGTCAGACATGTCAGATATTTGATACGCAACCAAATGAGTCAGGACTCGATATTCCTCTCAATCCGAGTTGATCAAGTGTTCTGCCAAGGTTTTCTGACTGTAAATGAAGGAGAATATCCATTCTCAGGTAGACAATAATCATCATGCTGACTGTAGTTGCAGCTCGCAGCTCGCAGCTCGCATACGAGGAGAATGGTATAAGTACAATCAACACCATGGCGTCAACGACACCACCTCAATATCCAACAGACAGGCTTCCTTAGCATCATGTCGCAAAAAGCCCTAATCCTCCCGGAAATCGGCCAGCGTCTGGTCGAGGTTGACCGACCCATCCCCCAACCGGGCAAGGGCGAGCTCCTCATCAAACTCACCTCTGTCGGCCGTACGCCTCCTCTCCTCCATTGCACCGTACAAACTAACCATTGACAGTAAATCCCCACGACCAGAAATCGCGCGATCGCGGTCTCTTCGTAACAGCTACGCCTTACATCCCGGCGCACGATCTCGCCGGCGAAATCATCGCCATCGGACCAGACACAACCACCCACTTCGCCCTCGGCGAACACATCTTCGCGCAGAGCCGGCTCCCACTCAACCAAGTCCTTAACGACTTCAACGGGCTGCAGCAGTACGCCCTGGTGGACATCAAGTATGCCGCCCGAGTAACCGACACCGGTCTCTCGGATGACGAGGCCGCCACGATCCCCGTCAACGTCGCCACGGGCTTCGTGGTGTTTTTCTCCGAGGGTGGATTCGGCTTGCCCCTGCCCGACAGCGGGGTCGACTTTGACTACGCATCGCAGAAGCTAGTGGTTATCGGCGCGGCGACGAACTGCGGCCGGTACGCGATCCAGTTTGCCAAGTGGCTAGGGTTTGGGGTCGTTGTCGCAGTGGCTGGGTTACGAACGGAGGAAGAGCTGAGGGGGATTGGGGCTACGCATGTGGTTGATCGGCATGCGGACGATGTTCTTTCCCAGGTACGGGACATCGTGGGCGATGAGCTCGTCTATGCGCTTGATGCGTTCAATTTCGGACCGAAGCAGGAGCTGGGGGTTGCGGTGCTTTCGGACTCGAGGCGCGGGACGTTGGTGACGCTTGCGCCGGCGGTTGGGGAGGTTGATAGTGCAAAGATTGGGGAGAAGCGGGCGGGATATGAGAGGCGGTTTATCAGAGGTTCGTGTGCTACTCATCCGGATGGTTTTACGAAGCTGTTCTGGGAGAGGATTACGGGGTGGTTGAAGGAGGGGGTTATCAGACCGAGCAAATTTCGGGTTATTGAGGGGTTGGATGCGGATCAGATCAATGCTGCGCTGGATGAGTATCGGGATATGGGAGGGATGAAGGTGCAAGTCCATCCCAATGTTTGAGGATTGTGCTGAGTTGAATGTGATTATTATTAAGCTGCCTCTTGCTACCACGACAGTCTTAGATGTCTAGCATAGTTCACACTCAGACAATCGGAGAGGGTGTTCTTGAAAGACGATGGACATGCCAATCCAGCATCAAAGCAATAAAAATGATTGTTGATCTCCTCCATGAGCCATCTCTTGCCCGATCAACCTATTTGGTTTCCTCCACCTCGAGCGATGCCAACCTCGCCTTTCGTGCCATCCATCTTCGATACACGAAGAGACTAATGATCCCGACTCCGACAATGAAGACAATGCAGAAGACCAGAATAACCCCGGGGTTCTCGCTGGCCCAGTTGCGCCGTTTGGCTAGGTGGTGGATATGCGACTCGCGGAGTGCGATTGCAGCCATTGTCTGTCGTCGTTCGTGTCAGTTTCTTCTTGACCACGAGCTCAATCGACCTACTTACGGATCGGCTGGTGTGAAGCTGAGGACGAGAAGACAGAACAATGACTGTCGGTCACTGTCGGGATGATTCTGCCTCAGATGAAGATGTGACCTGGGAGAACAAAGGCAGTCGACAGGCGAGAGAATGAGAAAATGCTAGAGTATCGGGAGCATCGGAAGATGGATAGGTGCCAGGTTAGCAATGACGTGGTGATATCAACAGTGCAACCTTGACTTGGTCTATGAGCAAAGGGACCAGAAAGCTAATCGACGGAGGATATCCCTGCGTTGTCATCCATCATGGTGACAATTGGACATGATTGCTTCCGATCAGCTCGAGATGTATTCCCTACGTTCAATTGCAGCATCAGCTAGCTCTCTACAGGAGCTCTACTGTCCTCTATCGAGATGGAGCTCTATCCGCCAAGCTCCGGCACCCCACAACCCCACGTCGATCTCCCTTATCCATTCTATACTCATTCTCCATAGTTCATAGACAGGCAATATCTTCTCTACATGAGGGAGCAGCTGGGTCTGTCAATATCAGCAATATGACCATTTGAGAGAAATATCACTGTTCTGTTCGAAATACGTATATGTACCTCTCTTAATCCGTGCAAAGGCCAATGTACCTCTGTGGATCCCTTATTCCGTCTGCGTCACCACTGGATCATCCTCGTTATCATTATCATGGACTGATAGGCATTATTAGGTAGGGAAGCAGAAGATAGTATGAATTACAGCTCTTGACGTCAGCACTCGTTTGTAATGCTCACTGCCCTCTGTATGTGCACCTAAAGGGATCAGGAACATAGGCCAGAGGAAATGCGCCCTGGTTACTTAGAAATCGTGAACTCGTATTTGGGTCAAGCGATGGATATAAATATCTATCATGTGCAGATGCCATTCCCCGATTAATTTCCTCGAATCCCCATACTCGACAGTTTCATCCTTCGAAATGGCCCCATTTCTGGTCTTGATGGCTGCACTAAGGGCGCGCCAAGCATTGGCATTCTCACGATCCGAGCATGTCATCGCGTTACACTGAATCTACCAACCTCATCCCTTCTTTTACTCTTCGCTCACTGTCATTCGTTATGAGAAAGTATCATCTCAAATCATCAAACACCACAATGCATTCTTCAATATCATCTCGTTCAGTATCATTCATGATTCTTCCCGGCTCGAAGATATCGGTATCCGCTGCTAAGGAGCTAACTCTGCGCTACGTCCCTGATCCTCGTATTCGGGCCATGAGGCACCAATTAACGCGTCCACGGACATTGATCAACAATCCGCTTTGTTGAGAATGGAAATGAGTCGGAGCCCAGGCACACTGCTTACCTTCGATTGGCTCCCTTCCTCAGCTTGATCCTTCCTGACTGTTTCCATTTGCGCCATCTGGACTCCCGCTGCATGCCCAAGTTGCACCACAGGGCATGGATCTTCAACCCCTGATGGAGTAAACGATCATCTGTCATCCAGTTTGCGCCAGTAAGCATTGCCAACGACCCTTCCATCCCGGCTCTTCGTGGAATCATCCCGGTGGTCATACATTTTATACGAGATCGCGCCCCCTAGCGTCGTGAGGCTCCGATCCACCACACATACTGCCATGCATTTAAACATGCCGCTCCCCACTTGAGGAGAATCACCGTCTTGACTCCATACTGCCGTGCTGTGTGCTGTGCGACCCTCACATCACCATGGCACCTCTCTCATCGAGGATATTCCCCCTCGCGATCGGTGCTCTCGCCCTGACACCACTGACCTCGGCGTGGACCCTGACATGGCGCAACTCGACCGCCGGCGCCACCATCATCAATGAGAACAAGGCCGAAAACTGCACGCGGATCTGGCACCAAAAAGGCCAACCCTTTGCCTGGGATCCGGAGGGAAAATGGTGCATGCACTTCTACAAGGACGCGGAATGCACCCAAATCGCCGGCTACGCCTGTGACGGCAGGGTCTGGCGTCAGGACGCCAGCCGCGACCTCCCCGCCTTTGACGTCTTCCCCATGCCCGCAGAGTCCGTCAGCATCATTTTCCCGTCGACCACCTCGAAGAGTACGACAACCTCGTCTACATCAACAACTCCCACCTCCACCGCCGTAACAACCACAGCAGCAGAATCCCAATCAGCCACCTCCGCAGCGGCATCAACCACACCGACCCCATCCCCATCCCCGTCCTCCTCCTCCATCTCCGGCGGCGCCATCGCCGGAATCGTCATCGGCGCCATCGCCGCCCTCGGTATCATAGCCGCCCTCTTCTTCTTCTTCGGAAGACGCAACCGCAAGCCAGCCCAGCCCGAGACCGACCCGCGCTCGGCATCCCCACAAACACCGCAATTCCCACCGGGCTCACCACTAGGCCTCGTCTCGACGAACGATACAGCCGGGCCACCAGCGCCAGCATACATCGTTCCGCACAAGCAGGAACTCGCCGAGATGGAGATGTCCCAGGCGTATGCGCATGGGCATGGACATCCGCGCGCATACACAGGCTCCAAGTTCGTCGAGTTACCCGGCAACGGGGCGGAGGCGGAACTGAGCAATAGTCGACAGGTGCACGAGATGGATGGGACGAGTGATATCAAGAGGCCGATTTATGAGGCTGCTTGATTGATTGATCGGGTCGAATTTTGTATATAGTAGCGTTCGCATTCGCATTCGCATTAATGATACCTGGTGTTGGTGTTGGGCCTTGCTTTATTGACAACGCGACGACGGTCGCATGATTCAAATTCAAAAAAAGAAGAACAAAACTATATTTTCTGGTATCATAAATACAAAACACACACAGCTCAAACTAACAACTAAGACACCTAATTCCTAACCGCATGATGCACATCCACCCGCCCACTATTATGCCATGTCGCCAACATCACCCCACACTTCCCACAGTAATGGTCCACGTCCTTCAGCGACGACATCAGGTAGGGTATACACCCGAGACAGAAACAGCAGCACAGCACCGCCGCCCATCCACTATATCCCACATTAGCCCTTTTCCTCTACAGAGCGGGTCGGGGGGTACTTACTGCGTGGTATTCCCCGAATGCGCCTCCGCGCGCGTCATCTCCCGGTGTCCGCACACAGGACAGTCAACGGGCGTCGGTCCGCGCTGCAGCGCGTGCAGCGGCGTCGCGGTGTTGTACCCGCTTGGGTGGCCCATCCCGGGCGCTGCGGCGTAGTATTCCGGCGCCGGGGGGTGCGCGAACTGTTGTTGCTGCTGGGAGTAGTCTTTGGGGAGGGGGGATAGAGGCTGTATGTGTGTGTTTGGGGGGGCTGCGACTATCGGCGCGGCCTGTGCATGGTGGGCTTCTGGGCTGGGGTGTTGCTCGTAGGCTGGCACAGGGGCTGATATCATGATTCTGTTAGTTACAGTTCGTCAATGGAATGAGAGATCAGACGAAACGTACTGGAGTTGATTTTTTCGGCGTCCATGGTGATTTGATTGAGTGGTATGAATGTTTTAGGTGATGGTTTGCTCAACTGGAGCTTGGGGGTATGGACATCTTTTATATGACAGAGAGGGTCTATATATAACTAGGTTCTACCTAACAGTAACGCCCTCGCTCATGTTCCGTAAAGTCATCGGGCGCATTGTGATCGCTGTGAGCCCTGTACTTGTGGCAGAAGGTGAGTGTCCACAATACGAGGCTTGGGGCCTTGGAAGAAGCGCTTCACGAGACTGGTCTGCCAATGTCATTTGCGGACTGGAGCTTGGAGGCTTTGCGTTGAGGCTGTACGGGATCGGCAAGGCTGTGATTGTGGGGCCAGTGAGAGACGCTTATTTACGGCTGCCTGTTTGTACAAAAGAACCTGTGGAGTACCTAACTGATTATTGAAGTTTTACCCTAGCATCCCAGTACCCATGTTGTCAACCATATAACCACTAAGCCAAAAAGGCATCCCCGACACCCGTTTGTGGCTTAGGAGCAATAGTAGTTTAATTTAGTGTGATATATGGGTTCAATAATCCATGGATCTTTAATTTTTGTGGAGATAGTGGTGTTCGTGATACTGACTTGGCGACTAAAAAGGGATGAGTCCTTCGTACAAACAGTGGAACATGTCTTGCCAATGTCGGCTTGAGCGTAAACGGGCCACAGTAAAAAGTTATTATACGAGAAGTTGTCTTGGCCATTCTTTGTTTTGATCTGTGCCTCGTTGCCTGAATCTTTGGGCTGCTAGAGACTGCCTGAGGAACGGTCTTTTGTCTCTGTCAGCCACGCAGACACGAGGGCAATAACAGACATCAAATATGGTATAAGTGTGGATTCGCCAACGATAGCGGAGGCATTAGCTTCACGATTAGAGCGAGTAGGAAGGCCGCTCACTCAGGATATCCTTGGCCATGGAAGACCCCTATTTCAAGCCTTTCGCCAGTCGCATAGTTTGTCAAGCAACTATGAACATTTCGCTTCGTCCGAAGGCTTGTCTAGCAGCGCCAAGTACCGCATTTCACTTCAATTTGGATATTGTGAAAGGTGGTGTCGAAACCAACGTGGTCCCGTCAGAGGCGGTTTTCTCACGGCGAGATGCATTGGGAACACCAGAGGAAGCCAAAGCCTTATTGCACAAGCTGTGGAGAAATTCGCAAATAATGATCCCAACGTTGAGGTTGGTTTTCAGCCAGGAGGGACGGCGTCAACCCATCTTGATACTGGCCTGGACGGGTTCAATGTCATAACCGTCAACTATGGCGCAGATCCCAAGATTGGATATTCACGACAGAGAGGACAAGTCATGAAACGGGTATCTGTACAGAGCTGGCAGTATCCTTGTTGCGCACAGTAAAAACGAGGCGTTGACGATAGACAATATCGAGCGCTGTTCAAAGGTATTGCAAATTGATAAGCAGAGCATTGGCGAGAGCTCTGTAGATCTGTCTTTTATTGTCTTGTCAGTCTGTATGCTCGACGCAAAATCCGATGGGAATTCGGCTCGCACCTCATTGCAACGGTACCACGTAACTAAATTTCGAAGAGCGTGTGTTGGTGAGTCAACGTTGATTGAAGCAGGTGCTCAGTGATTCAGGCGATCAATTTCCATATGCCGTAATGCCCCCGATGCGCCTGCCCATCTTGCGTCCACATTGTGTTTGCTTTCTTCTGCTCCCGACTCAACTGGCATCGCCTCCCAAAGTCTGCCTATTTGGATCCTCAGTCTCCATTACAAAAAACCATTGCTTTGTAGGAGATTGAGTGACTATACTCGGAGCTTTCATTCGCCTTGCTACTCCATTTTGGAAGTCGTGCGTATGAGGAACGTCCCCTCCGGCCTCTGGATCAACTGGGCCCACTGGATCTCATTCTCTCTTGCAGGCATCAGCACTGAATCTGCTCAGTTGGTCTATATACTCAATCATCTTTCCCCAAGCACCAGAATCAAGCCCATAACTGACGAAGAGCTCAGCTCATTGTTAAACACCCAGGGAGTACGTCCTTCTGGCCTCTCCAACACATTGGCCATGACCATTAAGCTGACTCTCTATCGCATCATTTAGCCGAGGCCGTTTCCAATTACCTGCCCCCAACTCCAAATACTGCTGCACCACAAAAGGATGCCATGACACATTGACCCAGAGTCAACAGTCACGGTTGAGGCACGTCGGCGACTGGGTCGCTTCCGCACCCAGAACTACAGCAGTGTGAATCCTATGGCCCTCCGTCGTATGTTGGAGGATCCAAAAATATGTTCCACCATTGACTTTGGTCGAATGTGCGTCACACTGCTTCTGCGTCCATCAAGCCACGAGCCTTCGTTGGCCCTACTCGTGGGTTATCGAGAGAATGTCGACATGTCGAGCTGCTAGGATGCAGCACGTTGAATGAAGAGTGTCCTTTCAATACGAGGTGAGTTCACAGGCCTTTTGGCACCTGACACCGACAAAAGCTGATGGTCATTCGTTTCCTTAGTTGCGCGATTTTCGGGGGAGAAACAATAAACAGGATACAAGTGTCAAGCTGGTGGGATCGGCAGCATTCAGCCAGCGTTTTGTTTTGTCAAAGGAAACAACGGGAAACTATTTGAGTCTACAGCTCTCAGTGTATATACACCCACGAATCTCACGATCTTTGAACTATATGAGAAAATTCTTCGGGACACTTCGGGGTCCCTAAGCCTTTTTTAACCATACACTGACGTGTCCAAGTATTCTCACTTGGATAGAGGGTGTTATCAAGTTTCTCCTTCCGTGGCCCCCATCACGCTGGTATCGTTCTACCTTCTACAACAGCCTGGAGAAGTTTGGACTGCTTGCTACAGCGCGATGCGACACTATCTTCCTTTGAAACATTTGGTCTTATTTTCCACCATTGTGTAGCCCTGTCTAAGATGCATCATGTTCATCGTTACGAAGATGATGATAAATAGGAATTATGTTACACACCAGGATGAATTATGGATCAGAAAACAATAAATGCCAGAAGTAATTGGAATGTGGAGCAAGGGTCGCATGATCATCATAGACGAACGTCAACCTGTCAATCGCCACATCTAGAATGATCCTGGTCCATTTTAGCTACGGCTTGCCGATATGGCTAAATTAAGTTTCGCGGTCGCAGCCCATCACTCAAAAAGCTTTGATAGTTGAACTGTATCCCTAATAACAGTCATGATGAGTATGCCAGCGAAGAAACCCCCTGCGGCCTTGTAATAGACGGTGGGATGATGAGTTGTCCATGGTCACATGGCATCTAACGGCTGGAATCCCATGGAACAATGATGTTTTAACCAACACTTCTGGTATCTCAGTACGCCACAGAAGTACCATATCCTACGCTATAGATCGATCAGCTGCAGGTACAGCGGGGATGTACTTTCTAGAGGCTTCCGGAGAGGCACCATTCGAACTTCGACGATGAAATACAATAATGACGTTTCTACGCTTCCGTGAAGATATATATGGAGGCATATATTCTATCTTCAGGTGACATAGAAGACACCAGACATCAAAGACCAAGATGTATTCTCGCAGGCTTCTGAACTTCCCTCTTAGACACTTCGCTACGCGTCCTCCGATTATCCGCTCCGTGTGGCCGCGCCAGCCATGGCAAACCAGGGCAATGTCTTTGATGCAAAGAAATCAAAGGGACCCTGGCGCTGGCTTTCCCTCCTTGTCTCGAGCTCTTAATGATCTCGAGTCCTTCTTGAACCGCCCAGTGGGCAGCCATGATGTAATGGGTCACTATCCTCGGTTTGACGTCCGGGAGACGAAAGAAAGCTATCGTCTCGACGGAGAGCTTCCAGGAGTGGATAAGAAAGACATTGATATTGAACTGAGCGACGACAATATCCTTACCATCAAGGGACGTTCTGAGCGAGAGTCAACATCAGAAGATCCTGAACAATCCTGGTGGTGTTCTGAGCGTTCGGTGGGAGAGTTCAGCCGTTCGTTTCGGTTTCCTGGCGGTGTTGACCGCGATGGGATCGATGCTAGTTTGAAGGATGGTGTCCTTTCGATTACCATCCCGAAGACGGCTGAATCGTCTGTGAGCAAACGTATCGACATTAAGTGAGAGTGATGCAACGCAACATGGAGGCTATGGTCGCACGTCTGTGCTTGATGGATAGCCCTCCAGATCTGCTATTTGTTTGACAGTCTGCTTACTTTGGTATGGGCAAGGGGATATGATTCTGGAAACAAGGTTGGTTCTTTATACATAATTGGGAATGAATGCACACAAATATTGCATGTATCATGAAACTCACCACTACTGAATACTGATTATATCCCTCTTCGTCGACGATCCTTTCAATTTCACTACTTCGCTCATCCTCTTTAGCACTCTGCTTTGACTATACTCTCTAAACTCTGTAGCTGAAACTCGTTCATTGGCTGGAAACAGCAAAGGTAGGAAATTATACTTCTGGAGGCAAGTTGCAGCGGACGAGAACTTGGCTTTCTATACCTGGATTATCGGCCGGCATTACAGGAAAGAGCTATGCGGTTGCACCAAATAGTGGCTGAAGACCTTTTACATCCTGTCAACGATTCTGCTGCCTAAGGCACTTGTCGCGTGACTCGTCCAAGCTGGCAGATCTTTCTTCGATAGGATCAAATTAGCTTGTCCATTATCGTTACTCCGTTTGCTTTCCAACTTCTCCTTTTGTGACACAGTCACCGAGTTCGTGAGATCATGCAGTTTCATCGAGGAGCTGGCCTCAAATACGATTCATCTGATTGCACCATGGCACCAGTGTTGTACTTGTCTCTTCGCGTCATTCCATGGTAATTGTAACTAATGTGAAGATTTTTCACCTCTAGCACGACATGCGCGTCATGATATTCTCTGGGATGGCTTGCCTATTGCCGTCCTCCTTCTCTTCTTCACTCCTGTTGTACATCTCACAATGGCTTTCACTGCGAAACTCAACAACCTGTTTTCGCGCAGATGGCGTCGCCTAAAGCTCAGAAAAAAGAAAGAGGATTCAAAAAGCAAGTCAAACGATTCAGATACTTGTTACTTGCCTGTGGAAAAAGATGGAGGGACTGCTCGGATTTTGACTCCTGGGTGCGAACAACGTATCCGTACTCTTATTTGGATGGTGCCTGCATACGGGATTTCAAGGCTTCCTACAACCCTCCCAACAGAGGTTTTCCCGAATGGTTACAGTACCGAGCAGAAGAGTATATGAGGGCCCTTCAAGAATTGCTTCAACGCGCTGGTATTAAGGGTATTGAATGGTTCAAGTCACCAGTTGCCGACGAGAGCGTGGATAAACTGATATGGCTTTTCGGACTACTGCTGCGCGAAACACCACACATGCCTCCCTTGGATTCCCACAGGATCTACCATTGCTACAACGTCCTGCGAGACTCCCTTTCTGGGCCAGACTTGCGGGCCGATCCAGCTTTGGACCGTCATAATCAGTCACTCTGTGTAGCCGTGTTCGGAAAGGAAGAGCCAAAGCCTGAGCCCCCTAAGCCTCAATTTGGAAGCCAATGGAGGAATTGCGAAACAGTCGACGACTTTGTGAGACACTTCAATCTGGATGACGATGTGAAGGGCTACATCGTTCCACCCGGCTCAAAAATCAAACCCGATCTCCCTGCTTGGCTGAAAGAAGGTGCCAAGGAGTATCTGGATGTTGTACTACGATATCTGAGGAAGGGTAATTGGGAAGGTATTTCGTACGGCTGTACTGTGTACACTGCCCGCTTTTCCGAAGACGTCTTGATCCAGACATATGCCGAATTAATGAGAATAAGCCCATACTTTGACATGCAAAGGCTATCCAGCTACCATGAAGCGCTGCTAAGATTGTTGCCAATTGACTGGCACCGCCTACCTGTCCATCGATGGAAGGATGGACTTTTTCCTAGGCGCTCCCTACATGATGCGACTGGCCCTCTTTACGAGCAGATCCTGCATCGATTTTATGAATTCAATAGCTATGGATCTCACCGCAATTTTGCACCTTATACTGCTCTCGTAGGCGCTGGAGGATATGGCAAGAGCTTCTTTGTGCAGCAATTGGCTGTACAAGGCTACACATATGTTGTGTACCTCCAGTCACAAGGGGACAACACTCATCTCCAGTGGTATTCATCTGAAAGCTATACCTTGGCGAATTCGGCATTGAACGGTCCCCTGGATCGGCAACGAATACTCGAGTGCTTCATAGCTGTCAGTCTGTTCAATGTTAAGCTGTGCAGAGATGTTGGCATCGGTCCTCGAGCATTTTTCAATATGCAGACTGGGATCGCGTTTCGCTCATCCAACGACACCCTCAGGAAGTTCACAAAGGTCCTATGGACGGCATTTGCAAAGTTTACACAAACTGTTCACCACGTAACTGAGCAAATACGGCCACCGGGCTGTCCGGAGGATGATGACAAGTATTGGAACCAAGCTCTGAAATATTGTTTAGACAAGTACGCGGCACTCATGTGGAGCAAATTCTTCACAATACGTGCAGTATTGCCAATTTACCAGGCGTACCATGAGTATCAAGACCCTCCTAGCGGCGATACTACCCTCAAAGAAGGGAATCCTGCTATGGTCTTATGCATCGATGAACTGCCCCTGAGTGAGCTGTGGCTTCCCAGCGAGGAACCTAAATGGCCGTGGTATAACGAGATGATAAAAGCCATCTCGAGTCGCGTAAACCATGATTGGGATGCTTCAGAAGACCGGTTCTTTGCTTTGTTCGTACATCGAGATTCGTCTGATATGCCGCCGAACCCCAATCATCCCTTTCCTGATATTCAGATCGAGCAATTGAAGTAGAACCTGTCTTGGCACGTTCGGAAATACTCAGTCTCATACATGGTGATCTAACTTGCTATTATTCTGGAATATGCTTGGTTTCTGCCGCCACAATGTAAGGCTACTTCGGAACTGCTCTCAGTTCGCCAGACGTTTAGCAGTGCTTGGTTTAGGATAATGGAGTCCATCGTTTGAAATCATCGCCGGGAATTAAAGAAGTAGTAGATCACGCAACATATCTTAATATGCAGCATTATGCTTCCCAATAGACGTATCGTTAGATTCTCCTATACTTGTTTGCAGGGCATTGCCATTCTTTTCGCAGAAAAGTACCCTTCCCTGCTAGTTTTCTCGTAAAGCTGCATCATTTTATCCGTTCTTCTTGAGTTTTGAGTCTCGGGAAGTGATATGTACCTCTTGGGTTCTACCATCCTAAATTCTGAGCCTTGCCCTCAGGTTCCCCTGAGCAGCCACACAAGTGGATTGTCGCCAGGGAACGGGACCGCGCTCTCGGCAGCTCGTAGGGTCGTCGGAACGAGTCCGTTCGTCTGCTGAATGCTTCGTCATCATCCGGGTCCCCATGTTCTTTTAGGAGAGCAGCTGTATCCCTGTTGGGTGTTCGGCTAAATCAGGTAGACACTGGCTTCGAGCTACCAGCGCAGATAGAACTCCTCAAACACGCAGAGAGACGGTAAGATTGTGCATCCAATACTTTAAGGTTGTCCTTGTCAACGGAAAAGACCGTGTTCGCAAAATTGTCAATTTCCCCAGGATGGATTGGCTTGGCCTGTCACCTTTCCAGACGTTCATAAGAACGGCCTCAGAATGCTCCTTCAATTGTGACCTTGGCAGAAATATTACGAGTCAGACACTTTTTCTATTGAGTGGAATCCAAGGTAATCTCTTCTCGACTTTCCAGGAGAAGGATAAAAAAGAGTAGCAGGTTGTAGATCTGCAGGAACGTCTTGTCACTCTTGTATAGTCGTTCCCCTCGGGACCTGCAAATATGGGGACGCAGTGCCCATCCGCCTCAATCCGCGACTGGCTTATTGCAGACCATTTCACAGTGACGAGGATTTTGACGTGCGCATAACTAGATCTGGATATGACCTTCTTGGCTGTATCAGGCGCCAAAGACCTAAATGTCTGTAGTGGGAATCGGCCGAGGAAGACACTGGGAAAACGCCGACACTAACAGAAGTTTTCAACCTGCTCAGGTGGTATTGGCATACCGATGAAGTCAATTATCTTCTCAGGCGCTCGCAGGTCTAGCAGGCCGGGTAGACTCTCCATTGGCTCCAGAGTCCATGTGTCCTCCGAGTCCGCATCCGATATTGCTGAGGGTAAATTAAGATTGCCATTGTGTCGTGTGGTCTCCTATCCTCGAAAGCCGTCAAGCAGACTGGAACGCATAGTCCAAGCCAGCAGAAGAAAACAAATGTGTTCAGAAAGTTCCGGGATCATCCCAGGGATAGATAAACGAATCGAAGACCATATGCCTGAAAGCTATCACGACGCAAGTCACCTCCTGGATGCGTGATGCTGTTGTCAACAGCTGACTAAACGCAAGACCGTACGGGGCGAGGTGCATGCATTCAGATGGGTCCATGGGTGAAGAGGAGAGTATAGCACGCAAACAATAGAGACTGATTTCATTGGAACGAATTCATGGTGTACAGACTAGAAATACCAATTTGGAATTTAATCATTCATATCCACAAACATGGCTGCTTGACCCAACCCTGTCTATCGTATGCCCAACGCACCGCTGAGGCCCCAGCCGAGAGCATGGCGTGTCGAACAAAGGAAGGAGGACAACAAAAAAGAAGACGACATGAAGAAGGTCGGGGAAGTATTTTCCCAATTTGATATGGTCACGCTTAACCGCTGGGAATCGCGTAGAGCATCTCCAAGGTTTGGGTTTGCAGTCCAGTGTGCGCGATGTACACTGTGGTTTCGATTGGGACAACTGTCACAGACCGGCCATTGCAAATATACTTGTTTATAGTCGGTTATCATGTGTCAATGAACCTATGCCCTCGGCGAAGCATGCTGGGCAGCGAGCCAAGCAACGTATCCAACAGGTTCGACTCGTATAGAGCATGCTCCGCCAGTTTTGCTCGACAACAAAGAGATCGAAATTGAAATGTTGCCTGTCTTGCAGGTATTTGAAGTGAGGGTATGATGTATCCATAATTTGATGTTCATATTTCAGGCATTGAATACTTTTGAGAGGTATTGTCAGCCATTTTGCGACTTGGGGTCAACGAAGAAGCCAGATGGACAAATTACTTCTTTGAAAACACTCACGGCGTCAGAAGCCCCCCAGCCCTAGAATATCAAACATGCCAAATAACGAGGCAGCTGGCTCGGAGGAATAGCCTCGCGAGCCCAGGACGAACATCACTTGAGGATGATTTCCTCACGTTGAGGCGATACATAAAGACACCCTTCTTCCCCGAACGTCCGTACAATGGACGCTGGCTGATCGGGGTTTAGGTAGCTCAGCAGAGCTGCCTAAACAGCCGCAAGCCAGAGTTAGGCATGCGAACCCGCTTGTTATAACAGTCATGACTCTTTGAGTCATTCCCTGAATAACAAGGTGGTGCTTCACCTCGACGCTCCGAAGTCTTGGCGCACATTGCTAGGGCAGTGTTGAAGAACTGCATGGCAGCCTTCCATGAAACATACCCAGATTCCCTGCATGGGCGTAGCAAAGCGGGAGACCGGCCATTCTCCGAGTTGGTCGCAGATACAGACCAACAAGGCATTGGTCGTATCGAGTGGTCTACTGAATGTCAGTGAAGAAGCCTCGAGATGCACCGAACACAATCCGTCACCGTACCTTGCGGATCTTTTTTGTTTCCAGTTATGCCATGGTGCGAGCGGAGAGCTTACTCGATGTTGGCGGGGGCGTTGATCAGAAGCCTCCTAACGAGGTACTCGAGAGCCGGTGAGTTCTAGACATAACCTGGTCATCGCATTAGTATTTCAATCGCCGTGTTTTGAAGGGGGCGACCCATGAAGTATGCCATACTCCCACGCAGTTCAGTTTCCAGAGGGACTGGGTCCCTTATGTCGTTTATCTCATCTGTCCAAGTCTGCCGGCCCGTTGGCGAAGGATACCGAGTGACTTCTCCGTATCTGATTTGATCCTGAACTGGGACGGCACGCTGCAAATGCCGTCGGGCAATGTGAACAACGCCTTGCCAAATGTATGTCAGATGAGGGGCCCAAGGATCGGTTGGCTCAGACACCGAGGAGCATGCCATACATTTCGGGACCGTATTCAAAGGGTGGATGCAGTACTGCCCCTGAAATTGTCATATGTTGTTCCGCTCCAATCTCGGCTCTCAGGCGGTTTCTTATCGTTCAGACACCTTTCGTTCAGTTTTGCGAAGGCTCCCCGGGCCAAAGTCGTGAATTCCGAAGTATACAGAAAAATGTTAAAATGTCTTTGGAACGGGGGACAAGTCTTCCGCTGCGGGCTCCATGTCGCGCAGCGAGACAAGGCCGGTAGTGCCATAGAAATTCTTTGCTGAATGGCACCGAGGAGAGTGACACACCAGATGGTAATTGACCCGATCAGTGATAGCCGGAAACAGAGCCTTTGGCTTCTTCGCACCGCGGTCTCTTCCAGGTGCCTTTTTCTGCTGATGACTCCTGTTGCCTTTCCGACTGACCACCATCTCCAGGAGGAGGCAATAACTGCCATTGCAAGTTGTTTCCTGGAGAGGCAATACCACTGTCCTTGGTTAGCATCAGATTTTGTGTGATCTGTGGGTCGGACTCACCCAAGTTGTTATGGGAAGAATAGCTTGAGCTGGCAAAGGTCCTGCTCAGCCTGTATCTGCTGGACGGACACCTCTTCGAACCCTCCATAATGGTACGATGGACATGTACCTGCTACAGCTCGCACTTTTGTTGTTCAGCGATGTTGTTTTAGTGGGCATTAATCCTCCGCCCCTGCTTAAGTGCATTCTGTTGCCTGTTAGTCGACGACGACCTTAGAAAGTGCAAGCTCAACATACCTTTTTCTTCACAACTTCGTGAGTTGATTTCAATCCATTTGGAGCGAGCGTAGACCGTATGTCCTAGGCCAGGCGCCCACGTTGTTGATAACCTGGTAATTGCCATGCCGCAATGGTCAGTCCTCTTCAATGCGATGGCCTCTGGGGTGGCCGGCTCACAGATTGTAATGTCAACTCGAGCGGGGATGAATCCTTTGTAGACGACTGAAGTGACCAAGCGGGTTGTGTAAGCGGTCAAGTAGCCTTGTTGCTACGAGCCGCTGAGCTAGCCATCTCAAGGGAGTGATTGTAAGGTCACTCTCTGATGACCGAATGAGGGGATAGTAATATGAAACTGAAAAAAGAAGTATAAGTAGATGCGGATAGGGCTTTCTTGGACTACAAAGCCAATTCAGAGCTGCCTGAAGGATGAGAGAAAGAAGACCCCTGGAGGAGGGAGAAGAAGGAGTTATATATCTTTCTCTTGGAGTCCTGATACGTGAATCTATTCGCGTATTCTCGCCTATTCTCTCTTACGTGAATATTTGCAGATTAATTGCGTGAATCTCAGGTCACATTCTCTTCCGTCACAATTCTTTACCATATTCTCTGCCATGATTGTACAGTAGCAGAATCGTGAATAATCACTCTGCCATCACCAAATCAGGCAGGAGGAGTGTATCTCGGACCAACTCCGACAGCCGTCATTCATCCCACTCCCCCCCACTGCTTGGACCTTTTCCCCCGCGCTTTATAAACACCTCAATCTCGTCCGAATTTGCAGAAAGAGAAACCACATATTCAATCCTACATTCAATCTTCGTAAATACAGAAAAAAATCAGATCAATCGAAATGTCCAAACCTACGATCGGCTTCGTCGGCCTGGGAGCCATGGGCTTCGGCATGGCCACCAACCTCGTCCGCGAAGGATACCCCGTCGTCGGCTTCGACGTATTCCCCGCCTCGGTGCAGCGGTTCCAGTCTCAAGGAGGAATTCCCGCCTCGTCGCTTCGGGAATCGGCAGAGGGGAAGGATTTTTATATTTGCATGGTCGCGTCGGCGCCGCAGGTCCAGTCGGTTCTTTTTGGGGAGGACGGCGTTGTACAACGTACGTTACATCCATTGAGATGTGCAATGATAGCCATGAGGAATAAGCTGATAACGAGACGAACAGACCTCCCCAAGAACGCTACTCTCCTCCTCTGCTCCACAGTCCCCGCTTCCTATGCGCAGTCTGTAGCGGCAGAGCTGCAGTCCCGCGGCCGACCGGATATCCGCTTCATCGACTGTCCCGTGTCCGGGGGCGCCAAGCGCGCCGCCGACGGGACACTGTCCATCATGGCGGGTGCGTCGGAGGAGGCGCTGAACAGTGGGCGCGAGATCCTGCAGGTGATGTCAGATAACAACAAGCTGTACCTTGTCCCCGGCGGCGTCGGGGCTGGTAGCAACATGAAGATGGTGCATCAGGTGCTGGCGGGGATCCATATCCTGGGAGCTAGTGAGGCGATGGGCTTCGCGGCGCAGTTGGGGCTGGATGCGAAGACGACCGCTGAGAAGATTATCGGTTCTGAGGCATGGACGTGGATGCATGAGAACAGGTTGCAGCGGATGGTGGAGGAGGATTGGAACCCCGGTGCCAGTGCGCTGACGATTATTCTCAAGGACGTGGTATGTTGTCTTTACCGTGTTTTTTCTACAGATCCTGACTGTCTAGGGTATTATCACGACTTCTGCCCGCCAGCACCACTTCCCGACCCCTCTCTGCTCGACAGCTGAACAAGTCTACCTCTCCGCGCTGCTGCAGGGCTACGGCCCTAAAGACGACTCTGCTATGGTCCGCCAGTACTACCCGAAACCCCTCGCCGACGTGGCCTGCACCGCGGAGGATCCCTCCGCTGCCATCCAGCTCGTCCTCGATCTGATGCTGGGAGTCAACCTCGTAGCAGCCGCAGAGGCTATTGCGTTTGCGCGGTATCTGAACGTCGATCTCGCCATGTTCCACCGACTTGTCAGCGACGCAGCTGGCGCAAGCAAAGTGTTTATGCACAAGGGGTTGGAGATGATCGAGGGGAGAATTGGCGACAAGGCGCCTGAAGGGTCACAGACGCTCGACGAAGCCGTAGCACATATGGAGAAGGTGGTGCAGAAGGCGAGGGATCTGCATTGCCCGCTGCATCTGGGGAATGCGGCGTTGGAAAAGTTGCTGATGGCACGGAGACACGGGCTCGGAGGGGAAGCGAGCACGAGCGTGATTAAGATGTTTGGCCAGTAATTGTACAGTTGTACTAGGTACTCTCTCTATGTAATGCCTTCAATTAATGTCTTCATATTAACCCGTGAAATGCGCGGGATGCCAAATGCGCATTGACGTCAGTCGGACCAACTCCGGACTGAGAGTGGGGGAGTTATCCTCCGGAGTAAACGACCCCATATATAAAAGGCATATATCCGATTGAATCTTCAATCATATACTCTATTCCTCTTATCCTCACTTCCACGCTCACCTTCACCATTTCTACAAAAATGGCCTCCAAAATGGCCTCCAACCGCGCCCTCTCCATCCTCGACCACGCCGCCTCAAACCACTACGGCGTGCCCGCCATGTGCTGCTACAACCTCGAAGGCATCCTGGCCACCGTCCGCGCCGCCGAAGCCAAGCGCTCCCCAGCCATGATCCTCCTCTTCCCCTGGGCCATCCACTACGCCGGTGGGCTGCTCGTGCACGCCGCCGCCGAAGCAGCGCGCAAAGCGTCCGTCCCCATCGCGGTGCACATGGACCACGCGCAAACGCCCGAGATCATCCGCTACGCCGCTGACCTCGGCGGCTTCGACAGCATCATGGTCGACATGAGCCACTACGAGAAAGAAGAAAATCTGCGGCTTACGCGGGAACTGGTGAGCTACTGTCACGAGCGGGGGATCGCGACAGAGGCGGAGCCGGGGCGAATCGAGGGCGGGGAGGACGGAGTCGCAGACACAGCTGATCTAGAGGGGCTGCTGACGACTCCTGAGGAGAGCCGCGAGTTTGCGGATACGGGGATTGACTGGCTGGCTCCGGCGTTTGGGAACGTGCATGGCGAGTACGGGCCGCGGGGGATCCGGCTGGAGTATGACCGCTTGAAGAGCATTCAGGAGGCGGTTGGGGATCGGGTCAAGCTTGTGCTGCATGGGGCGGATCCGTTCACGCCGGAGATCTTTGCCAAGTGCATTGAGTGTGGAGTGTCCAAGGTGAATATCAATAAGGTGTTGAATAATGAGTATGTGCGGGTGCAGCGTGAGAAGTCGGGCCGGGCGCCTTTGACGGCTGTGCTGGAAGAGGCGACGAACGAGATGCAGAAGGCTGTTGAGAGGTGTATGGATATGTTGGGGTCTACTGGGAAGGCTGCTTAATCCTATTGTCATAGAATTGCGATATACATTTTCTTTGCATTCCTCTTTCGATGAAATAATTATAACCCCACGTTTCCCCGCATCTCGGCCGAGGACCGACTCGGCAATCCTCCGTCTCTCTCTATGCCGCTCTCGGGGCAAACACCGATATCCTTACACAACATGCGCATATTGACCCTTCTCAGTATACCTCAATCCTCTACCTCTCACAGTTTTCAATTAAAAAAAGGAAATTGCTATACTGCAAGACAACTGCTTTCCTGGATGCCTGAAGTATCCGTCTCAAGGATCGGTACAATTGGCCAACGGCTTCCCGCTTTCTCAGGAATTCCAATATTTCAAAAGGTGCCAAACCTTGTCGAGTTATTATTGAGCACACAGTGGATGTTCTTCTACTCTTGAATATACATCGATCAGTGTTGGCTCAGAAACCATTAAGGACTTTTCATCTTGATTCCGCCCCACTAAACGATGTCGCGCCGGCTATACCACAACGGACTCAGTGCCATCTGGGAGAGGACCAGAGTATTCATGAAGCAGTATAACTTTTGAGCTTGCTCATGTGCATTTCTCAAAGACACTCAATTTGAACAATTTTCGGACAAGAATACTTCTAACCTGAGTTCGGCGGTTTTAACGGTTATTTGATAATCTTTGAACTAAGAGAAAGTATGTAACCACTCCTAATGTTAATTCGGAAGCACAAAACCAATGTACTATTCTAGCCCTATAGGACTATTTGCATATATCACCAGGCACAAGCTCCATAGTACCATGTTGCCATGTGCATTTTCCCATCATAGCCTAGTACTGCCCTAGCTTACAGTGGATAAGACCCACTGATGGGCCCAGAAGGCTTAGAGACAGCCACAAGCTTAGGTCCATTATTTACATAATAGGCCAGCAGGCAACAGACTGATAATTTCTGGCTCATTCTACCTTAACTTGCACACATGTTTTGATCAGTCTGCATTTATTTAACTACGAACCAAGAATGCCTCATTCAGCTCCCACCTCTAAGAAACCCGAAACCTCCGTCCAATCTAACCCGATGTCGTTCCAGCAAAAGGAAATAGCTGCAGCCTTCTCGTCTTACATCGGCTTTCCTGAGCATCTTATGCAAAAAGCTGGATTCTACAAGCATCCCTTTCTGTATGTCCAATTACCATATTGACTACCTCGATTGACGTGTCATAGATTCCTCGCCTCTATTGTCGTGTTCATTTGATGTACTACCGCACCTGTCAGTTTGTATGTGCGGTGGATACGTGCTATCTGCACACTCTGTTTCTGGGCTTTTTCTGTTTCTCGTTTTTCTGTCTTTTGGTCTTTCGTGGTGAACGGCGAGACGAGATTCTTCGGGATGCTGGGTTAGCGGGAATAATAGAGAAGTAGCGGATTGATGGGAGCAGTTGGTATTGGATTATCCGAGAGTCCGCTCGAGGGATTTTTAATTCAGTCTGTCTTTTGTGAATACTATGAGATGAGAATGATGGGAAATGCGTTGATTACCTCGGAGGATATGGTTTTTATATGCCAAAAAATGTTCGGTTGTACAGACTATACTTCAGTATATATTAGTTATTAGGTCTAGAGACATATATTAAAATAATGTTTCCTCCATATTCTATTCTTCAGGACATATATCACATTATCCAAGGCATCATTGGGTGTATACGTATTCATATAGTGCTAGAGTGGCTATGCTTATAGCACTATAAGAGGGAACACACTAGAACAGTATCCAAGTAATTAGTCATGCATGATAATGAACACTCCTTTCAATCATTCACCTCAATTACTCACAACCAGATCATGCTATCCCATGACGCACTGTAAGTCATCCAGATATCTAAACCCTTATGGGAATAGAAACTCACTATCACTATAGATAACCACAATGACGACAACCTGCCCCTGCCCACCCCAAATCAAACACCTCTTCTCCACCCTCCCAAAACAAGGCCCCTTCGAATTCAGCTTCCTCCCCACCATCACTCAACCCCTCACCGACGTCTCCCAGTCCATTGAGGCCTGTAAACACCCCTACCACAACTCCAACCAAGACCTAACTACTCCCCTCGTCGATCTCTCCGACGCAGTGCTCTCCCTCTGCCATGCAGCCTGCACGACCTACCATCTCCTTGATGATGAGCTAGGTACCGCCGCAGGTAACGGCACCACTACGGCTACTCCTACTTCTACGGCCGATGCAAGCTCCCCGTTGAGATGCACCAAATCACCCATGGCGCTGGGCAAACTCACCCTCCACGCCGAGGAGGAGACCCTCCTCGCGCGACAGGTGGTCTACGCCGTGCTTACTCGCCTGAGTACTCTCCTGCGCAGTGTGTATGTCCTTGGGAAGGAGGCGGCGGGCGGCGATCCGGCGAATGGTGCGACTGCTACTGCTACTGCCACTGTCGTGGTGGACTTTGACTTGGGGATGGCGTTGGGGAGGAGGTCGGGCCTGTATGGTCGGGAGAGCGACGGGCCTGTCAGTCAGTGTTTGTCGAGGGTGTTGGCGCTGTTGGGCAGATTGTTTCCCGCGTGAAGACGCAGGAAATAGTATAGTACAGATGGTTAAAACAAGTGGGTTATGGGATATTGTACTACAAGAAATTAGACAAGTAGAGCATGAAGTTCAAGAAATTAAGCTCGCTCATTGGCGTAGGTTAGAAAATATCGTCGTAACACTGCGTGGGTATCTCAGTCATTTCTCGTTTGTAAACGGGAAGCATTCACTCCCACAGTTGAACCTGGCCGCGAAGGTAGTCCAATCGTTGCTGAGACTCTGCAAGTACTAATTCGGCAGCGCGGTAGATGCAGTCCCCGGGGCGCGTACTAGTGGTGCGTCGCACATCCTGTACTTTGACGGCAAGCTTCTTTATCCGCATGAGGATAAGCTGTTTGAGAAAGTACTGTTTGGTATCCTCATCGAGTTCAGTGTTCCCTACAAGTAATGGAATGAGGCACACATACGGCCGCCCGCCAGCACGGTCCCCGGCCGGGGGTAGTTGTGAAGTTCGAGCCCAGGAACTGACTGTTCGCTGACTGGAGCGCGCGCTTTCTGTGTCAAGCAGGGTCTTCTCCTCGATGATCCAGTCGAGCATCTGGATTACGCGCTCAGTAATTGCCGACATGAGGAGAACAGACGAGCGGTTACTGAGACACGCGGAGCAGGCCAAAACCCGGTCGAGAAGGCTGCGCACGTGGCTTTCGACCTGCAGTATCACGTCGATTGAGGGACGAGTACTCTCGGGAAGCGACTGGCGCAAGAACAAGAGCTGTTGAAGAAGCGCCGTGTAACATTTGGCTCTACAGTCCCCACACTCACTGCTTGTGTTCGATGCGTCCACACTGAGTGTGGGCAGCTGGTCAACGCCCAATACATGCTCTGGATGTAGTAGACCGGGGCTATTGTAATCGGACAAGAAAAGAGATAAATCGCCCCACGCATCGGACGGAGAGCCCCTGATATAGCCCGTATGATAGGAGTTTGAGTTGTTGTCTCTGGCCGTCGGATCCTTGTTGAGTGGCGAGCCTGCTAATAACGCTTCAAAAGATGGCTGAAAAACGCTGTTGGTGGGATTGATGTTGTCCGCAGTAATTCCACCGGCCAGCAAAGGTGTATCATCACCGCGGACATCGGCCATGACGAGGTTCTGGCCGTTGACCGTTGAGCTAGTCGGCTCTGTGATTATTGTCCTATCTATATCGCATCCTGAATTGACCGCGGAATATGAATTCCCGTCGAGTGTCGGCCTCTTTCGCGGCCGTCCAGTGCGTCGCTGCGGGCTGTAGATGCATGGTTGGCGATGACGAAGGCAGCGATGGCACGAGGGCTTGTGTTGACTGCACTTGACCTTGGCTTCCTGGCAAGAATCACATGACTTGCGGAGACGCTCCCAGTTTGCAGTGACCTCAGCTTGTGTACACAATGGAGATGGAGATGAAGGAGTCGAGGGCATGATTGAGCTTTGTTGGTTGTGGTTGTTTACGATGTTACCGATGGTGCGATGATTGTCTGAGGGTGAAGACTGGAAAAGATGGGAGAGAATTACTAAGCAGACATCAGTCACCAGTTGGCGGCGCTTCTCGGCCGCATGCAAGACAGACGTTAACTGCGTACCTAATGGCGCCAATGTGGCATCTGGATGATCTCCGAGGATTATCACCCAGGTCCCGTGCGATAACTCTTAATGAGCAATTCCACTTTGAGAGGATAGCGCCGGTGATTCTGACTGTTGAATTTCATCCGGAAAAGCCGGGAACCCCCCCTCTTCTTCTGCTGCTCAATTCCTACAACTCTAATATATTTACATGAAGAACGTCTTCTGCAGGGATTTTCAGAGACAGACAACGCTTACATGTACTTGGGGGCAGGTCGATACTATCAGCCCAATCGGCTCATTGGCAAGAACAAGGATGCACTATAACGTCAACTGATAGCAATTCTTGATTCAGCAACTCTACATACATCGCTACGGTAAATGATGTAAAAATTTCCATAAACTATACACAACATAACTATTGATGCGTTGGCGGTGTTGGACAAGTTTATGCCGCGCACACACCCGCAAAACCCCCAATGTCCGAGACATAGCCGACAGGCAAGGCGTAGATCAAAGTCATCCAGTACGCCGTCCATATATACCCTAGGCCACGGACAAAACCTTGTAAGTCATTAGTAAACATAGCTGAGCTAACAAAAGGGACGAGAAGACGAGAACCCACCATTATCCCGGATTCCAACTTTCATACCATAATGTTTGATCAAATCCTCCACCGTGATAACAGCACCATACGCTGGCATCTGCCAAAACATTCCCCAGCCGTAGCGCAAAGACGGGATTAACAGCGGACACGCATAGTGCTGGACTCCGGAGACCAAGTATCCGACATACAGCTTGGTATACCTGTACACCAGCGTCCCTTTCTCCGCACCCAGGGCTCCAGCTACCACCTCGCCAGACCGAGTGAACATGTGCCGGAAGACCTGATGCCAGACTCTCCCCCAGAAATTCCGAACAGTGTACAAGTCCGCCGGACTGCCGAAGAGGTCTGGCCAGCGATCCGGCGTGGAAAGACACAGCCCCACGAAGAGCAGAGAGGCCTTTCGATATTCGCTGTCCAGCATGAGGCTGTCTCGAAGCAATTGAGCCGCGACCAGCAGATGTCGGTGTAGCATGGGCAATGAACGGAAATCGATACTAGCCTCGGTTGAGTGGTGAGCCGGCCAGAACGCGCAGAACGCATACTTGCGCACCATGTCGGATATGTACTGGTTCAGAAGGATTCTTCCGGTGTTTGCAATCAGGAAGTCCCTACCAATGCTCTATCGGCAGCTGCACCGGAATACTCAGGGAAACATACATACCGCCGAGATTGGGTCTGCTCTGCGCCTCGTTTGAGATGCTGGTCAGCGAAATTCCAACCCTGCCCGCGCCAGCACGACCACAACTCCACGCTCCATTTGACCTTGTTCAGGAATCTTGAGTTGCGTAAGATCCCGCCGTCCGCACTGGCGCTGTCAAGCTTCGTCGCGGTTTTAGTCGTCTGGTAGTAGTCGATTTCGGGGGTTCCGGTTAGGAACATTAGCATCCAGCGCACCGTAATTGAGATCATGAAGATCGCATCCATAAAGAAAGCTGGGCCCGATAACCAGTGGGTGAGCACGTAGAGCCACAGACATGTGAAGGCTGTCATCCCGACGATGACTCGCGTTGGGCCCGGGGAGGGAATGGTGGTGAGGATAGCGACGGCCATGAAAGTCGGCGTTAATAACTTGGTGGCCCAGAAGGGCATCTCCTCGCGCGAGGAATATGCATCTTGCATGTTCCGGAGAGTGATTTCCATGTCGCGAATCAAGTTGTCGAACATGTCGCTGGGCAGTCACAGTTCCCAAGCACTACCTGCTGGCAAGTGGCTAGAGAGGGATTCCTCGTGTATAATCATTCTGACAGACTTGTATCGATTGGATATATAGAAGTCAAGAGTAAGTTGGTTCGTGGAGAGGCCATCGGCAGCAGACATTAGGGCAAGGAAAACCCCCCGATCTCGGGAAGTTTTTAGTCAGCACGCATCGGGACCTTTTCGGTCTCTGACTGCTGAGAACAGTAGCAGAAGGCAGCAAACAATGTTCTTAATAATCATCAAGTAGTAAATCCATGATCCGATGAAGAACTAAGCAATAGTAGATCCCGTCTCATGCTGTGGTGTTGTTCCTGCTGTGAAGTATAACCACCCTTTGCCCGTTTCGGCAATTCCTCCAGCCCTAATCCCCCGTCGAGCACCCGAACACAGCCTTTAGAATGGAATCAGTTAATTGTATCAAATGCCCTTGTTTTATTTGCCTGAATGTAATTTCTAATCAGAGTCTCATCATCCCATGACATTTGTCAGCGCAGTTGACGTCTAGAGACACGGTATATATCGTGTAATCCCAAGTTAAGTCAGGATTATTCCTCCTGCGACGAGCTATCCCGTGCAATACATAACCTTCGAGGCTAGGACTTTGTTGAGTATTCTCAAGCAATACGTCAACATGGCTGCTCTCTCAGACACGGAGATGCAGCCGTCGAACTTGGACATCCCAACAGACCCAGAGAAACAAGAGAGTAGCTGTTCGGAATGCGATTTGACCAAGGATACTTCGAAGAGTCCACGCAATGTCCATGGCTTCCTATGGGTGACGGTTATCCTGGCCATCTACAGCTCGACGTTCCTCTTTGCCCTCGATAACACCATCGTCGCCAACATCCAGCCCGCCATCATCAGATCACTGAATGGAGTCGACAAGCTAGCCTGGTCAGGCGTCGCATTCGTGACGGCCTCCAGCGCCACCGTCCTGACCTGGCTCCAGATCTTCAACCAGTTCAACATCAAGTGGATGTACATTTTCTCAATTGCCGTCTTCATGGTGGGCTCCGCCATCTGCGGAGCAGCGCAGTCAATGAACATGCTCATCGGGGGCCGTGTGATCTGCGGCGTGGGCGGCGTGGGCCAGTACGTCGGCGTCATGAATTTCCTCCCTCGCTTGACGTCGATGCAAGAACGACCGATGTACGTCAGCGCGATGGGCCTGACCTGGGGTGCGGGCACCGTGCTCGGTCCCATAATCGGGGGGGCGTGTACCGATAGCTCAGCGGGCTGGCGGTGGTCGTTCTACATCAATCTTTGTGTCGGCGGCCTGTTCACCCCGGTGTACATCTTCTTACTGCCTTCGCTGCATCCGCAGCCCGTGGGGACGCCTGTTACCGAGCGGCTGAAGCGGATGGATCTGCTGGGCTCGCTCATCCTCATGGGTGCCTTTGCGGCGGGAGTCATCGGCGTCAACTTCGCTGGGGCCATGTACCCATGGGACGCACCAGGCATCATCGTCGCTCTTGTTCTTGGTGGTGTGCTGTTCATCGTCTTTGGAATCCAGCAAACGTTCTGCATCTTCACCACCGAAGAGACTCGCCTCTTCCCCGTCGAACTGGTCTCCTGGCGCAAGCCGCTCCTCACTCTCCTCTTCATCTGCGGCTGCTGCACGGGAGTCTGCGTCACAGTTCCCACGTACATCATCCCTCTGTACTTCCAGTTCACTGCGTCGGACGAATCCCTCCAGTCAGGCGTCCGGCTACTCCCGTTCGTCTGCCTCCTCGTCTTTAGTTGCGTCGGCGGCGGATTCCTCACCTCCCGTCTGGGATACTATATTCCGTGGTACATAATGGGAGGAGCGTTGTGTCTGGTTGGCTCCGCGCTGATGTACACAATCCACCCTCACAGCAGCGCGGGAGCTATCTACGGGTACAGTGCGCTGATCGGTCTGGGAGCGGGAATGTACCTCCAGCTAGGCCACGCCGTAGCGCAGGCCAAAGTCAAGCCTGAAAAGGTCCCGGCCGCCGTGGCGTTTACCACCACCGCGCAGCTGAATGGACTGACGTTTGCGTTGGTCATTGCACAGTGTGTCTTTGTCAATGAGGCTGCGAAGCGTAAGTCGCTTTCCCTTTGTGTTGTGGGCTGTGCGCTTATGGTTTTATTGCTAGGAATTGCATGGGTTCTCCCGCACGAGGCTCGCTCGACCATCATCGATGCTATTTCTGGAACTGGGTCGACGTTCGTACGGGATCTGGATGGGACCACCAAAAGCAGGGTTCTCGCTGCGATTGTTACGGCCATTGACCGGACATATATCCTCTGCATTGTGGCTGGTGCGATCACCCTGCTTGCGACATTTGGTATGAAATGGGAGCGGCTGTTCATTACTGCTTCGGCTGCTGCGTGAGGCTTTCAAGATATGGTGCATACGCCCTGAAGCAGCTAGGGGAATATCATTAATTTAATTTCTTCTCTTGCTTTCCGTGAACTCCTTAGAATTTCTGTGGGCCGCATATGGGACAACAGTTCACAAGAATCCAACTGCCCTCCAGAAACTATATTATTGCAATGTCTCATCCACTCCTCCTTTGAATGCATGTCGAACCAGCGGGATGTAAATCTTTGAACTAAAGCCACCGAGTTGACAAAATCGGGGTATACTCAATAAACCCAAGGCAATATCCTCCATCTAACGATCTTCTTGTACTCCTTCCAATCATCACCATACTTCTTCGCGCACATGGCGTCGTCTCGGCGTTCGCGGTGGATTAACAAGATCCCAAAGTAGAGCACGTAGAAGTAGGTAAAGATCATACCCCAACCAGCCGCCGGTCCTTGAACAGCCACCCGGCCATCCAGCATAGGAACAGCCTGCGAGTCATCTGTTACACTGCCTGCTGGTAGAATCAAGTAGCCAGCGAGTCCCGTAGGCAGACTGAAGGGCAGCGCCTGCAACCAGTCCCCAAAGTAATTGATATGTCTGGAGACACCCCACCATCCAGCCGTGAGGAGCCGGGTTCCCCTTTTGGTTTGGATGTAGGACAGATTAGCAACGGCCGGGTTGTCTGGCTGTGTGCGGAAAGCGTGCTTCTGGTTATTGGCGGCCTTGAAGATATAGATACCTAGCGCGAATACAGCACTGACAGCCGCGATTCGCGGCCAGCCAAGATGGCCAGGGTAGGCGGAGAGGTAGCGGCACTGTGTTGAGTAAAGGAACGGTACCCAGACGAGATCACCGAACGAGAGCATGAAGCCCATGCCGTCAGTAGTGATATCCATCATGGTCAGGATGCTGGATTCGTTGTATTGGCTGCTCAGAACATAATATGCTTGTACGGCTGTCGTGAAGATGATGCTATCAGAGACGTAGCCATAGGTGCGATACTGCTTGGCTACAAAGGCAAGATCGAGCAGGATCCACCCGGTCAGACCAGGGCAGACTTCGCACCAGGTCTTGATGTCGACTTCCCCGAAGAACGGCAGAGTGACGCGAGGGTTAAGCTCACGGCCGATGAAGAAGTCGTAGATCGGGTTACCGGTGGCACCGCCGGCAGCTAACTCTCGAAGGTCCCGGTTGGGGTAGTTGGTATTCACAGTAAAACTATAGGCGTAGAGAAAAGCAGAGATTGCATATGCGATTAAGATGTTCGCTGTCAGAAGCTGCACATAGTTGTCGGTGATGTAAGTCCAGACGGGGAAGTCGGCGCCTTGAAGATAGGTCCCTGCAGCGCAGATGGCTAGAATAACCACACTTGCAGAGAATGCTAGAACTCTTAGCTCTGGCAATGCACAGAAGGGTATGCGACGGGGTCTATATTTACCATTGAACCGGTACAATAGTGGACGGCCATGGTGCACCAGCTTAGTGCCATAGGCTTGTTTGGCAGGAAGGATTCTCCAGATAAGTAGCCCCAAAATATAGTAGGCGATAGTAACGAGTGTCACTTCCCAGCTGAAGAAATTGGCTATACTGGCATTAACTAGTCCTGTGTCTGCTTTCACCTTTTCCCAGGTGATGGAGCGAATGTGTAGGAGAGACGGTATTGGGCAACCCGCGACATCATTACAAGCAAATGCAAAGACGTACAGCAGCAATGGCAAGCCAAAGGTGATGGCCGCGGCCCCCAGACTGTGAGACCAAGAGGTTAGCATTGATTTGAATGAAGAGGAATTTTCCTTACGGTCCGCCAAACTCATATTCCGTTGTCATTCTGAGAATTACAACCCTATCAAATTGTTTCACAGGAAATTGATTGATTTCAATGTTCGAGAGGACAAGAATCCCCTTTCAAAAACAACCTTTTTACGTGGGCCGTATCGTGTATTCACTAATCATACCCCTGTCCAATGAAAAAGGTCGTGTCAAAAGTACACTGTTTACCTTATCCCTTGTTTGGAATAGCGTGCGTGCACAATTTAAATTGTCTTGACTCTTGTATGATCTAAGGTGGATTTTCTGTAGAAAATAGGCAGCAATAATACCATGACTGGGATGATGGTATTTCAGTGGTTACCCTTAATATGGTTGCAGATTGGCTATGGTCACTTTTTTAGTCCAGTGTGGTGAAACTACTTAATAAGCCCTTAGCAGTTATATGACTCTCATATAATATTAGATTTTTATTTTAACTTATACCACCTCTTTTATTACCTTTACCTTTACCTCACAATTACCTTATATTAATATGGCTATGCTTACTTTAAATATCAGTATTACTACTTATTAACTAATTAAATAGTAATTAGGATTAGAGAAAGCTAATAATTTACTTAAGAAGTAGTACTAGTAGTATCTTTATAAGGTTAAGAGTGGAAAACTTATATTACTTAACTATAAAATAATAAGTCTTAGTATTACTCTAAAAAGCACTTTCTAACTAATTTCTAACTAGTTTTAAACTACTTATAGAATAAAGATGATAAGCTGAAGATTTTTTATAATAAACTCTTCTATTAGGTCCTAGACTGTGTAAGAGCTTAGGTAAGTATATTTATAAGTCTATCTAAGTACTTACTAACTAGTTAGGAACTGCTTAGAAAAAATATACTGTAATAAATAATCTCTATACCTATTTGCTTACCTATAATGGTGTTAAACTAGAAGAGGGGCTAGTTAGTAGATATATAAAATAGAAGGAAATTAATAAAGTAATTAGTAGATAATATTAACTAATTATAGAGTACTTAGGAACTGATTAGGAACTGCTTAGAGTTCTATAAAAGTCTTTTTACTAGTGCAGAACCCTAGAAGGTAGTAGAGGGTAGTATTTCTAGCACTAAAAATACTAGTTCTTCTATTCCTACCCTGCCTGTGAAGAAGGATGGTACTATAAGTAGTTCTAAACTACTTCTAAAGTATTTAGAAACTAGTTACTAACTACTTAGGTTCATGTAACTAATATATATAAGAAAGTTACTAAGCTTAGGCACAAGGTACCTTATAACTCTTATAGAAAATATAATAACTACTATAAGGATATAAATAAATATAATTATTTTATTTCTCTTTAATTATAGTTTAGTCTGCCCAAGTCCTATATTATATATAGAGATAGAGGAGGAATAGGGTGCTAAGGCCTAAATTAGTTTATAACTAATTTATAAGTAGTTAATAGTCTTTTTATTTTTTATAGTTAATAAGTATTAGGGGTCACTTCTTAAAAGAATAGTAGGTTATAGAGAAGGACTAAGTAATTAAAAACTAATTAGAAAATAGTTACTTTATATTATTAGTAAAAGTAAAGTAAGAGTAAACTCTAAGAGTAAGTCTATAGAAGTATATATATATTTAAAGAGTAGTAAATACTAAGTAGTTATTAACTAGTTATTAAGTAGTTAGAAATAGTTACTTTATATTATTAGTAAAAGTAAAGTAAGAGTAAAACTCTAAGAGTAAGTCTTAAAGTATATATATATTTAAAGAGTAATAAAT